>JRZD01020062.1:6160-22933 GCA_000826945.1 Eimeria nieschulzi
AACAACAACAGCAGCAGCAGGGAAGTTGTTGCTGCAGATGCGTCGTGGCCCTCCGCATGCGGAGTGCAGCAGCAGCAGTTATCTGAGAGGCTTGGAATAGCAGCAAAGGCAACAGCAACAGCAGCAGCAACTGCTGCTGCTGCTGGTCGGGGTTCCTCTTGGGTGTCACAAAAAATAAGCCTGCCTGAGCCATCGTCGCCCCAGCCGCTGCTGAGGAGAAAGCGGGGGTCCTTGCTGCAGCCACTCTCCCAATTAAAGGGCTCTGCTTCGCAACAAAAACAACAGACACCCCAAGCAGCACCACCAGCAACCACAGCAGCTGCTTCTGCAGCAGCACCAACACACTCTCCTGTTGCAGCAACTGCAGAACACTCTGCTGCTGCAGCTGCTAACGGAGCCATTGGCAGCCAGCGCAGCAGCTTCACAAATCAGCAGCAGCAGCAGCAGCACATAGGGCCGCGGCTCCAGCTGCCACGCATCAACTGTCTTTCTTCTGAGACGGCGAAGGCAGCTGCTCTTGGTGATGCTTCTTCTGCCGTTGCTGCTGCTTATTCTGCTGCTGGGGTTTTCCCTGTGGCCGCAGCGCGAGCCCGATCGCTGCAGGACCTCAGCGATGCCTCCTTCTGCATGCTCCTCCCCAGTAGCTGCAGCAGCAGCAGCAGCAGCACACGAAACCTCTTGGCAACGGCGGGAACTGAGTCACCGCAGCTTGCCCAGCAACAGCAGCAGCAACAGCAAGCGCAGCAGCAGCGGCAGCGGAACCGGCTGTGGGGCGAGCTGCAGCTCAATAGCTACGCTCAGCTGCTTCGATCCGCCCGTCAGCAGCAGCAGCAGCAGCTATGGGGCTTAGCTGCTGACCGCCAACGGAATGTCACATACAGCAAGGCACAAACATTAACTGAACAGAAAGCACAGAGGGAGCAGCAGCAGCAGCAGCAGCAACCACAGCAAAGACGTCCTTTGCCTGTACCCCGCCTTCAACTGGGAATTGCATCGGATGTTTCCAGAGAACTGCTGGGGACAGAAGGCCTAAAGAGAGACATCTGCAGCAGCACCGCAGCCAAACCAACAGAAGCCTGCTACTGCCGCAGGAGCAGCAGAAGCAGCAGCACCACCACCATACAGCTAATCCGCTACATGCCAGACGTTAACGCAGCACCTAGTAGGATGGCTGCTGCAGCGCAGCAGAGACACTCGCCCCCACAGTGGCAGCAGCAGCAGCAGCAGCAGGACCCTCTCTGGCGCTGCATTGACAGCAGCCAGGCGTCTCGGGAAAAGCAAAAGGAGCAGATTTTGTTCCAGAGAAGAGGGCAGGAGCATCAGCAGCAGCAGCAGCAGCGAAAGCCTCATGGGAGTTGGAGGGGAGACGCCCGATCCCTGCTACTAAACCGACTCCCTTCAGCAGCAGCAACAGGCAGATCGGCAGCAGGCATGCGCGGGGACAGAAGTAGCATCAGCTGCAACAGCAGCAGCACAAGCAGCAGCAACAGCAGCAGAAGAATGCTCCTTGGAGACAGCCCGTCCCTCGGCTTGTGCAGGAGACACATCCCACTTCGTATTGGCAGCAGAGAAAACATCAAGCAGCAGAAGCAGCAAGCAGGAGACAGCAGAGAGCTTCTAAACAGGCTGGACAGCAGCAGCAGCAGACACAAATATTCCCAGCATCAGCAGCAGCAGCAGCACGGCCGACTGACCCTAGCACAGAGAGCAGCAGCAAGAGCCAGACAGATCGTGCATGAGGAGCTCTTTGGGTGCGATGGGAGCTAACGCCCCATTGGAAGGCTGGAAACGGAAACAGCTGAGGCATAAATGCATGCAGCCAGAGTCTCCTCTAACGCTAGCAAAGGTTACCAACGGTAGACAGCCAGTGTATGTCTTACAGCAAGAAGATCTATCTTCTGCAGGCCACAAGGCAGCAGCCTGCTTGCCCACAGGCTAGCAAGGCAGCCTGGCCAAAAGCCTGAAGGCCTCCTGTACCTTCGTCTCTTCCCTAGCAGCCATCAGAAGCAAGCGGCAAGCTGAACTCTTTCTTGCAACAACGTTAAAGTGTGTGATAAAAAACCGCCGCATACACTCGAAGCTCCCACCTACAAAGACAGAGAAAGAGACACACAGAGACAGATGCAGAGAAAGAGAGAAAGACAGACACAAAGACAGACACATAGACAGACACAGAGATAGAGACAGACACATACACAGGGACAGACACAGACACTGACACAGAGACAGAGGCAGAGGCAGACACGGACACAGAGAGAGACACTGGCACAGGCTCAGCTACAGAGCCACAGATAGACGCGGACACAGACACAGAACCAGAGACAGAGAGAGAGACAGAGACAGAGACAGAGACAGACGCAAAGACTGACAGACACACAAACACAGAGACAGACACAGGGACAGACACAGACACAGGGACAGACACAGACATAGACACACACATACAGACATAAGCACAGAGACAGGCACAGAAGTAAACACAAAGACAAAGACAGAGTCAGAGATAGACCCAAAGGCAGAGACAGACACAGAGGCAGAAGCAGAGACAGAGACAGACTCTGAGGCAGGGGAAGACACAGAGGCAGAGAGAGTGTTAACGCAACGCAATAAAAATAGCGAAAAGAGGAAGAGACGCGCGTGTGACGCCTTCAGAAACTCTAAGGCTTAGGGTTTAGCGTTCTCAGATCAACTGCCTTAAAGTTTGATGGTTTGTCTTATGAGCATTCGGCTAGAGGGGTTGGAAGGTTACTACGTTCAATTGCCTAGAGGCAGATAGGACTTGCCGTTGCATGCTAGTTCAGCACAGTGTTGGCTGCATACATTCAAACCGGCTGAATTTAGGGCTGCAGCGAGGGTTAGCTTGGGCCGGCGCGACGCACACAGAATGCCAAGAAATGCAAGCTGAGGCGATGGCCTCTTCGGGGCCTCTTTACGGAAGCCTGGAGGCGATCTTTGCTTGCTGAAGCAAACAGGCAACACTTCTCATCACGGGCATTCTGCTCTTATGAACGAGACAATAAGGCCTTTTACTCCCTGAAAGCCACTATGGCTCACATTGCCGGAGGCCCCTGTAAAGAGGGCCAGTCGGATCGGGCGTCTTCTGAAGTAGCTCCCTAGGCTGAGGTTTGGCAAGTAGAGACCAAAGGAGACACATGCTGAGCGAGGCTTTTTTGCGAAGCTGGAAAAGCCAAAAGACCAGATAAACACTCCACCCTCAGCCTCAGTAGAAACGGCCCTACGCAGCGTGCAGCAGCAGCACAGCCTGAGACAGCAGAAGAATCTTGTAAGGGCTCCGAAGCCTTGCGGATCGAGCTCCCTCGGCAAGCGCTGGGAAAGAGCAATCAGCAAGGAGAGCCCTTTGGCTGAAGCTCTTTAACATTGAATGTTAAAGGCTTCAGGGTTTACGAATGCGATGGTGTGGCGGTCGGTGCAGCTTGTAATGCTTTCAACGCTAGCAGCCGCTTGCTACTGGCCGCACCTAAGGTTCAGAAGTAATAGGGACAGAAAACCAGATGGGATCGATACGATCCCAGCGGCTGCCTCAGCGCAGCTCCTATTGCCCCTGCAGAACAAACCGTATGCATGCAACTGGCACTTGCCGTTGTGGCTAGCAAAGTGAATAGCTACGCTGAGCTTGGGAAGCTTAGGGTTATGTTGCGTGGCTGCTGCCTTGCTAGCAGCAAGGTCTTAGCAGGAGGCACATAGCAAAGCAGCGGCAGACAACGGAGAGGTACACAAGAGACGAGAACCACATACGATAATTAGCCATTGAGAAAGAGACGGCTGCCACAAGAAAAGAGGGTTTTCAATCCGTGCTGAAGCCCTAGGGTTGACTGCCCCAGCTGCTGATATCCTGCTTTCTTTTCCGGGGAGCAACGCGAAGGTCCCGAGGCTTTCTCTATGCACAAGCGGCTTCGTATGGCCTGAGGCCAAAAAGTATCAGACCACCTAATTGAGGCCATCTTAAAGAGATTCGATTCCGATCTTGGTATCTCTGCCGTGTTTTCTCTCCTTGCCATTGTGCAGCCCTAGGCGTGGCGGCTCGAGCCTACTTATGGCCTATGCACGTTGGTAAGAGGGCTGCTCGTGTGCTTGCCTTCCTCACTTCGGCAGCTTGCCACTAGCTGTGGCTAACTAGTGCCGCTCCATCCAATTGTGCGTAATGGGGGAGACAGACGTGCACACGGACTAATCACTAAGGTGGTAGCTGCTTATCAACAACACTTTGTGAAGCACGCTACAGCAACCCTGCTAATCTGTTTATATCTGTATCCTCTCTCAGCAAAACCCCTCAATGAGCACCGCATTCACCGGTTCGCAGCTGCCTTCTTCGTATTCCCGTGTGCCTTTTGGCAAGTTTGCACGCACCAAAAAGACTCAAGCGTCTCACTTTGTCCTTTAACATTCCTGCTCCAAATCCAATGAATTCATTGTTTTATATTTCTGGTAAACTTGAGGTGTTCCATGGGGAAAGGAAATCAGGATTACAGCAGCACCCTGAGGATGTCACCAGTGTTGTCACTGATGGCTGGGCTCGCCACGCCAAGAAACTCACGATGCCGCTGTTTAATTGCAATTGAATATATTGGCATTATTTTTTTGTGATTTTGTTGCTTTTGATGCAATTCTGCTCGCCATGACTGCCAGGAAGAACACACAGCCGCTCTCTGAACTCATCGTCTAGCAGATCTTGTTGATGGCGCACGATTGCTGTCTGTGTGTACACCCAGATAATTCAATTTCCTGCATTCTTTAGTCTGATAAGCAACTGACTTTACGACGATGGCTTCCACTTCCTCTCAGAGGCTGTGCAGCAGATGCCATGCGTATTTCGATGCTAATGACTCCAATAGCAAATGCTGCTACCACCCAAAGACTTACGTCTGCCGCTATCATCCTGAAGGAGAGCGCTACTACGCTGCTGTAGAGAACAACGAGGCACACAAGGGCTGGCATGGCAAGTGTTGGTGCGTGCCTTGAATGAAGCAGAAACGTGCTGTAAAAGGTCTGCGTTCCTAAGAAACCTTTATTGCTTACACATGGTATGTGAGCCGTAAACACAATACCAAGCCTCTATTGTTGCCCGTGCTGATATTATGTGTTCTGCTTCAGGGAGTGTTGTGGCAATGAGAATAAAGCTGCACCGGGATGCGTCTATGGGCCTCATGTGACGTACTCTTAAGGTATCAAAACGTATTTGCCATAATAAATGCAAATAAAAAACTTGTTGGATTTCTAGGAGACGCGTTTTATTGGTGCTCCGAGCTTCTCCGCCTATTTGATGATTAGCAGCAACCCACAAGCGCAGCGACAGGCCAAGTCCCAGCAGACCACAACAAACGGCACACTGACAAGGAAGGAACAGATAAGGTGAAACGTTGCCAATATTCAGGCTGTAATCAGCTTGCAACTAAAGTGTAACATCGTGATAACGGGATGCTGCCTGCTTCTTGTGTGGCTGTTGCTTGCTGCTGCGGCTCTTTCCCCCTAGTGCCTCCTCAGTTTTTGCCTTGCGGCGATCAATGCTGATGTTCCCCGTTTGTCTGCCTCATGCCTCTGTACGAAAGCGACTCGCCGTTTACTGTAAATCTTAGAACAATTCCTCCAGTCAGCATCTTTTCTAGCGCGTGCTAGCTGAAAAACAAGGAGAGATTCTTTAATCCTAATGATACAGCTTTGGATTCTTCACCCCACGGCGAGTGCATAGGCGTGCTGAGCTATTGGCCCCCCAAGAAACCGTTTATCAATCGGCAAACTTTTGGGGATTTGGAGTTTTTTATTCGTGCCAAACGCTGGCGCTTACGCATGCGTTTTGGCACTTGGGATTTTACTTTGGGAAAAAAGAGCGAATCAGCCGACTGAGGTGCTATGTTCTCGTCGGCTCTGTTTGCAAGTCCTTGTGGCATGTATTTGAATTGGTGGTAGTAGCATTAATAAACAACCTACACTGGCGGATGCACTTATGGGGAATGCGTCTGTTTAATTAGATTTTTGGGAAATATTAAAGATGAAACCAAGATCGGCAAGATTTTCATCTTTCTGTGTGACGTGTGCCTGCATCAGTGGAACAGTGCAAAGGGGGCCCTTTCCCTCAGGGGACTACTTACAGGAATATAAAAAGAATTTTCCAAGTCCTCAAGGAATCCATTCAATAGAAATGCACCAGCAGCAGCAGATGTGCAGGCAGTAGTGGCCTTCCATACTACCAAAAACAATTTCGTCTCCGTCAGTTAGTACGTCATCGGCTCGAAACGGGCTGTATATTGTGGAAAATATTCACTATCAAAACATCGCAGCAAAAGAACATGGTAAATGCTACTATACTTGTTAGGGTTCAACAGCTGGATAGGCGGGCAGAAGCAAACATAACAGAAGTATCAGAACTCCACAAACAAGCTAAACGTAAATATCTTCCTGAAGTTTCTTGAGCAGTTGCACTGCTGCTCAATTTTACCTTGAAAAACTAAAACAAGAACTTTTAGAATATTGTATGATAAGTTATGTTGCCGTCGTATCGAAATTGGCAATGGTGTTATACCAGACCAATTCTAGCCGTCGCTGGGACCAGTGCCGCAAACAGCCAGGAGGCGATAAGCAAAAATTAACATGAAAGGCCAGTGAAGCCTAATTTAATTAAAATAGTTTTAAACTAGTTTATTGAGGCAGCTGGTAGAAGAAGACAAATGTGTCAGCAGTTTTAACTGTAGGCTGTGTGCTCATGGTGCATCTAAAGACTGCAAATCCCTTCGTAGGAAGCACACCTTCCTACTGGCTTGCATGCAATATACGATACTCTAGAATGCAGATGTGGTTTTTTAAAGCCTGATCTGAGCATTAATCTCCTGGTTCAATGTGAGGTGTCCAGCCCCCTGTACAGTTGGAACTCGCATGGGAGCAGCTTCCTGTTTTTATCTTCCATCTCCAATGCAATTAGACAAAAATACCACTCGTGGAAGTGCTCACAGAGGCTTCTTTTATTTGGCCTGCAGAGGGTGCCCACGTGACGTTCGTATCGGAAGTTCTTTGATCGCTTATCCTGTTTGCCTCCCTCTGCTGTTTTTCGAGAAGCAAATGGGCCACTTCAGGGCTCATAAGGCGCAGGCTGGCAGATGCAAAAAGAGAGCAGGGATCTTACGGCGAGGGCACCAAGTCTTCGCAAGTATGCGAAAGTTTACAAGGTTTCCGCGGCCATCGAGTGGAGGCGATTCTTTAGGAATTTCTTCCGCCTTTCTCACCAAAAGGCCCATCAGTGGGAGCTGCGACACACGAAAAACCGCTTTAAAAAAGAAGGCAGAAGAGAAATAGACATGGAGAAGCAAATGACGCGCAAAAACAGCCAGCGAAAGTAGCTAGAATGCATGCGTGGAACACCGATCCGTCGAAAGACGGGAGATATTTTCAGATATTTTTAACGAAGCGAACACAGCTCCTTTGTCTAACCACAATTCAATTCTCCTTATTTTAGTGGGCGGTCATCTGCTTCTCTGAATGCAATGGCACTGTAGGCTTTCAAGGCAGGCAGAAACCATCGCCGTAGCCCGCATTCGCCTTCAGACTCAGCAGCCAGAAGGAGCACCGAAAAGCTACAACAGTCTCTCCAAAGCGAGGATCGGTTAACGGGCTCATGGGACGCACATGCTGATCACCAGAGTGCAGAGGCTCTAAAGCTATGGGGTGGTTTCTAGAGCTGGCAGAGAAGTGGCAGCCCACCTGCCAGCATACGAATCTCTTTGCGCTGCTGAACTCCAGCAGCCCGAGAGCCAGTAGCAGCACCTTCTCTTATTGATAAATCTCTGTTTTGCTGCACGCGGAGCCTATCCGAAAGTCTCACAGGCAGGGCTAAAGCAGGAGGCATGCGTAGCTGCCGTCGAAAATCTCTTTGTTCTTCTGCTGGGAAGGAAAATTGGGTTTATAGTCTTTGTCGGTCTAGTCGGTCTCTGTGCATCCTGCTGTTGCTTTGCTTGGCAGTTTTGTTCCTGCTGTTTTCTCCTGTTTTTGTTTGCTGGCTGTGTTTCTTTACGGAGTGTGACAGTATCTGTCTGCTTCTCTCTGCTTCTGTCTGCCATGTTCGCAACTATGTGGTCTCCTCCACCCAAGTTCAGGCGGCTTCTTTGCAGCCCCTATGCGTTGCCTCTCGCTGCTTTTGCAGGCCTGTGCATGCGGCTTAGCTGGCTTTCTGTGGCCTCTGCGTTCATAGCTCCAGTGCCCTTTTTAACCTAGCTTGGTGTCCTCAACACAGACGAAGCATCCCAGCGACAGGTTACGTTGTCTTGTTCTTCACTGCAGCAGACTTGTGGAGTTTGGCTGGCACTGTTTCCTGCTGCTGCCTCTTGTCTCTCTTTCATGTCTATCTCCTCGCCTGCGAATGCAGTGGCCCGTGCATGCTACTCATCCAGCAAACGAACCTCCCAGTAAGCGGGTTATCTGCCACTGTTGAAGTCGTTTACAGAGAGTCTTAGCCTTGGCCTCAACTCCTCCCTCAGCCGTCGCCTCAATGGAGCCCCCTGGCTGTCATCCTGAGCCCTTCGATGGGATAAGATTTGGTTGTTGAGTGTTGAACGGTTGCTGCTGAGAGTCGTTTTTGTTCTTTCCTTTGCATGTTTTGCTGAAAAGGCCGCCGCTTTAACAAAACATACTTCAGTCTTTCTTTGCAGCGCGGAGGCTCTACTCAGCCGGACTTCTTTCAATCCCAACTTTGCTAATTCTTACAAATGCCTTCCGAATGTCTTTGTAGTTTTGAAAATGCTGCATGCATAAATTAGCAGAAGGAATGCTGCGTGCCCTGCCTGCTGAGTTGCAAGTTGAACTTCCGGTCCCTGCGTTTGTGAGAGCAGAGTTTAGGGCCTCCAGCAGTTGAAAGAAACCGCATGCATGCCACTGGCTGCGAGGCTCACAAGCCCGCGGCAATTCGCAGCGCCACTGCAGTAGTTAAAGGATGGCGTGCATGCAAACTGAGACGCGGAGAAATACGTTTGGGTAAAACTGCAAGTGCTCCCAGAAAGTATTCCATTGACACGCCAGAGAGAGCAAGCCGAAAGCGCTGCTGAGGTCTTTCATGACGCAGCAGAAGAAGCGCAGAAAACGCAAAGGCGAAGGGATATTGCTGGTTCAGGTAAAGCCGAAAACAGACGGACAAACTTTATCAACTTTCCGCTTTTCAAAGCCACAAGCAGTTCTTATCGATCGTGTTACGGTGGCAGACTCAGCTCACGCTGTCGGGGCCTACGAAGGGATTAGAGACAAATTGCAGGGGCTCATAATCTCTCATGAGATTAACCGACAGGAGACAGTTGACCGAAAGGAGACAGTTACCCGTTCAGGCTGTGCTGCCTGATTCTCAAGAGCTCTACGGTGGACTGGAAACGACGCACAGTAAGCTACTTTGCAAACGAGGGTCTCAGCGAGATCCTTCACTTCTGCATGCAAAGGCAGCTCTTTCAGAAGCAGCTCTTAATAATTTCCTATAGGGACGCAAAGGCAGCCAGCAGCCTGTCCCCAACAAGAGAGCCTCTGCTCTGCCTGATTTTAGCTTTGGTAGTCAGTTATGCGGTACCAATCCCTTCATGTTGTGATGCATCTGGTGCAAGACTAAATTCTGTGCTGCTGATGCTCCGTTGTTAGTGGGGCATGCTCCCCTGGCTACCTGCGGCTAGCTGTGGCTACCTGGGTTTGGTGTCTGAACTAGATCAGAGTGCATGCGGATGGAGGTGTGTCCTCCAAGGTGCGTCTAAGGACCGCAAATGCTCAGCCTTACATGCGGAAGATGCGGAAAAACCGCTGGAATGTGAGGCTCCCCAGCAAAGACCTGAAAGCCCCAGCACATATGTGGCGTGATCGTACTGGAAAACAGATACAAACAAACTCTACAAGGCGAGATAGAGCAAACAATGGTTCAAAGGTGCTCAATCGCAATTACCAATTCTACCAGCCTTTCGAAACGCTACAGAGGCCTCCGAACTTTCTAGGCTCCCCTGATGCCTCAGAGATGAACTAAAGGAGACAGACAGTTGCACGTCGGGAGCCATGCTGCATGGTCTACGGGGAATGGTAGCCAATGTGTTTGGTAAAGCAAGTGCGTACATAAATTGGTGTGTCGAAAAAAAGAAAGCCAGAAACTTCCACTTTAACAACTCGGCAGTTCACGCTTGTCTTGCATGTGTTCAGTACAGCGGGCTGACGGAGCTGCAGTCTGCTGCTAGCGCTGCAGGAGTTGCTGGAGGAGGACCTCTCTCAGGTGTTTGTCATTGGCGGCTTCCTTGATTGCACGAGCAGCAAAGTAAATAGCAACGTCTCCTGTTTTCTATTTCCGCTTCACGCCTCTGCATGCGGCAGCATGCAGCAGCAGCAACACCAGGCAGAAGTATTCCCTTTCCTTTGTGTGTTGCACGGCCTGAGCTTCTTGCAGGCTGAGGAGTTGGGTTTGACGTGCAGCCGTCTGCCATTCAAGGTGCTGTGGTGTATCGAGACCGACTGCGGGATATGAGCATGAGCATCGGTAGGGGCCCCGAATTGGCGAAGGCCCCTACGCGGTCAAGAGGTCTCCAAATTATCTAGGGGACCCTAAACCTTCAAGGGGCCCCCAAACTCTCAAGAGCCCCAACAAAAGGACAGACGAAAAAAAAACGTTTGTTGGAGGGCTGAATGCATGCAACCCAAGGGCCCCGAGAAACCCTTGCTGCCTTTGGGGTTTCAAAGGGATCAGGCCTTAAAGCTATACAATGAGACATCATCAGAGACAGCCCCTACTGAGGCAGGATATAGCATGAAGTGATCTGCAAGAGGAGTGTAGGGAGAGCAAACCCAAGCCACGAATGCTGCTGCGTCATCTTTCTTCCCTCCTTTGTAATCCAAATCACACCACCAGCAGCAGCATCAGTTTTGGTTGTAGCAGGATGGGATATTTACGGTGTACAGGCAGCTACAATTAGAGAGGCTCACAACGCTACCAACACCCAGCCTGCATTTACTGCTGCTTCTGCTGCTGCAGCTGCTAGTATTGGTGTTGTTTTTTACTTGCACGCTTTTCTTGCAAAGGGCAGGCGGGCATTCGTTTCAATGCTCCGCTCGAAGGCGAGGCGGCAAAGACGCGAGGCCAGCAGCTGCAGAGATACCATAACTTCCCAACAACTACTTGCTGCTGCTGATGCTGCTGTTGCTGCTGCAGTTGAGGTAAAGGGAGTTGGCTTAAACAACACAAAGAAAAGGCCCACAACACACGGAAAAGCCCTGTACTGCTAAGGGTTTAGGGTTTGGTGTTTCCGGGTTTAAGTTTCAGTGTTTAGTGTTTAGGGTTACGTGGGAGCATGTTGGCCTAGCAGCAGCAGAGACAGACGTGAGGGTTCCCTCTGTTAGCGAGAAGCTGCTGCTTCTAGTGGGGTTTGTTGTTAGCAGGATGAGGGTGCAGCAGCGGCAAGCGTGCTGCTGCTCCCCTTTAGCAGCAGCAGCAGCTGCTGCTGCTATTGAAGCTGTTGGGCTGGAGTAGTTGCCTGTGGTCTCTTTTTGCTGCTGCTGCTGCTGCTGCTGCTGCCGCTGCTGATTGTGCTTGCCTAGAGAGCACTGCAGCAGCAACTGCCGCAGCAGCACCAATTGCTGCTGCTGCAGCAGCTGCTGCTTTTTCATGGCTTCCAAAGAAGACACTGCGTCTCCAACCGCGCTGCACGTTTCATACTCAGGTAAATTATCAAAGGTGCCTGAGTCACAGCGCCCACAAAGGGGAGACCTTGAGGGGTTCCCCGCCTTAACTATGACAAGAGAGACACCTGCCTTAGCTAACGAAGAGGCTCCTCAGGGGTCCCATCCACAATGCAGCCTGCAAGGGATGCTCTTTTATGTCTCTTTTAGGGTGCTTTGGGGTCTCTTTGGGGGCCCTTGTCCTACGAATAGCGGTGGTAGGCTTCCGCCTCATGCACAGCAGCTACAGTACAGCTGCTGAGTGCATGCGGTGGCGGCAGCAACAGGAGAAGCAGCAGAAGCAGCAGAAGCAGCAGCAGGAGCTTGCCATCTGTGCATGCAAGAATGGAGTTTTCCTCTTCAACTGGCACTAAGTAGAGCTGCGGCTCGTCTGCAGAGTCATGGCAGAGACAGCTTCTGTTTCTCAGCAGATCCTTTACTTGTTGCATAGTTTGGTTTTTTGCTGCAGGGTCCAGTGGTCTATTCGTGGTCCAGTTCCTGCTGCTGCCCTGTCCGTCCAGCACCCATTCAGACCCAGGCACTGCTGTTGCTGCTGTTGCTGCTGTTGCTGCTGCTCTTGTTGTAGAAGCATCCAAAGAACCCCACAGGATGCTCCTCGGACTCTCTGCCGCTGGTGCTATTGCTGCTGGTGCTGCCACTGCTGCTGCCACTGCTGTTGCCGGTACTGGTGCTGCTGCTGGTACTGCTGGTGCTGCTGCCGGTGCTGGTGCTGCTCTTAATCCTTGGCGATGTAAGCTCTGATTCTCTCTTTCTAATTAAAGCCCCGAAGCAATCGCTGCTGCAGGCTTAGATACTGCATTCGCTAATACCTGTGAACCAGCAGCAGCAGCAGCTGTTGCTGCTTCTGCTTCTGTCAGGGAACTCTAGCTTATCTCTCAGTGTACCCGGTGTTGCGAATGCCGAGTAGCAAAGCCGGTGGAAATTACCTCTGGCCCTTTGCAAGGCCTCTGTTGCTGCTGCTGTTGCTGCTGTTGCTGCATCTGGGTTTTCTGCAATCGGTGTATCTGCACTCGTCTTGTCCTCGATACTGGCATTATCAGTAGCAGCGTCTGGTGCTGCTGCGGATGGCGTTGCAGGCAGAGGCTTGTTTATATCTGCTGCAGCAATTAGAGACTGAATTGTTATTTGCAGCAGAGGCTCCTCTGGCAGATGCGACAGTTGCAAAAGACAGTTGAAATAGTGCTGCCGAATTTTGGAGCGTCGAATAATCACAACCTGATTCTGACGGGCCACACGCCTGCAGCAGCAACGCATGCAATTCCAGCAGCAACGCATGCAAAGTGTTGCTAGCATGGAGAAAAACACCACTGTATACTGTCTCCGAGGCGGCTTCAGCTGAGAGTTTAGAGGTTAAGGCTTAGGGCTTAGGGTTTGGGATTTAGGGTTTACCTGAGGACTAGGAGGTAGCAGTCTCCCACATTAGCAGCCTCGAGTTCATGGGATCTGGAATTTAGGTAAAAACCAAGGGCAGTGCTGGCTCCTTATGCTTTTGTTCTGAAGTTGGCATGCTTTAACAGGTGTCTTGCTACGTCTGCTGCTCCTCCGGAAGGCAGGTCGCACACGATGCAACAGCTGCTGCTGCTGATGGTGTTTCCTGCTGCTGCAACGGTGGCTGTCAAAGGCAGCCAATCCCTGCGGCCTCTTTCAACGCCCCATTGCTTTTTTTGCTGCTGCCCCATGAACAGCAAGTCCTGCTGCTGCTGGTGCCGCCGCTGCTGATCAAGGATGAGTTGCTCTCGTATTGTTTTTTAAAGGAGACGGGAGCGCCGCACAGACCAGGAGCTCAGCAGCAAACCGATGCGCGCTGACACCAAAATCTCCCCAGCTGCCAACTTCGTTAGCCAGTCCACAGAAACTAGAGAGACACAACCGGGGGACTGACACCACTACTTTCCCTAAGGAGACAGCAGCAGGAGACACTTTCTGCTGCTGCAGAGGCAGCTGCTGCTACTGCAAAGACTTTTGCTGCTGCTGTTGCAAAGGCTGCTGCCGCTGCTGATCGAGTCTGCAAAAAAGATTTTCTGCCATGAGCTGCTGGTGGTGGCGGTGCTGCTGCAGAGGCGTGGCGCAGGCAAATATTTCCACTGAGGCTCGTCTCCTTCCTGTAGTTACATGTTGGTGCTGCTGCTGAGACTGCTGTGGCTTCTGCTGCATGCGCTACACTTGTCTTTGCTGCCGCAGTTGTTTTGGCAGCTGGAAACGTGTAGAACATGAGATAAATTGTCTGTAACTACTCTTAGCGTCCTTAGTGCAAGGGTCGCTGCAGCCTAAAACCTAAACCCCAAACCTTAAACCGTAAAGCCCTATACGCTAAACCCTGACCCATAAATGCTGAAATTCAAATGCAAAGCCACAAACACCACACGCTGAGCCCTAATCAGTAATCCTTATGCCGTAAGGATGTGTATTTTAGTAGAAGAGTTTTCTGAAGTGTTGAAGCTGCATCAGGGTTTGCCTCATGAACGCCTAATATAATGCATAAGCATGTAAAGCAAAAGGGTTTTACTTTCTAAAAGACGCGTAAAGTGGAAGTGTTCTCCAAGCAAAGGCATGTATGCTATTCGTGCAATAGCAGTACAGGCCACGGGCAAACCCGGCCCCGTGCGCTGTGTTGTGGTGAACCACAATGGTGCCATACGTAAACCAGACGAACTTCCGAAGGTGGCTAACGCACAGTCTTTCCCCAGCATTGAAGACCTTAACAAGGGGATCATGGGAAATATGACTAGCGCGGTTTGAACATAAGTTTGATGGCAGCCACTGGCAATTCCAAAGCTCCACAAAGGGAGGCTTCGTCTGGGAGAACAGTGTCTTTTGCATCAAAAGTGGACTTCCCACCCTATGCCTGCATTATTACGTAATTCACGCATGCACGGATCACGCATAGCTCAGACACGATTGGCCTTCCACTATAGCTTCCCGAAACCTCATCCCTAACGCCCATAATTAACTGGTACCATTTTTGGGGAAGTTCTGAAACGTGATTGTAGTCGATCATACTGAATAGTTACATAATCCAGAAAACGACAGAAAACAAAATGCAATTATTTCCGAGCATGCCACTTCAGAAGAACCACCATTCCAACACGCAGATACGCATAGATATACAACTCATCATGCAGAGCTTATCCGTCCCAACATTCCACTGTCTCCAGCTGCAAACAGTGCGCGATTGCTGTCTTTATACAGAAAAGCTGCACAACGGCCAAAACCCCAAATGCTGTCGGTACGCATTTACAGAGACGACAGAAAACTCCATGAATGTAACAGCTTGCCCAACACCCTTGTGTCAGCAAACCCATTTCGTCGCATCCACAGACAAGAACTGGGCTACGGAACAAATGGATGCCACAAATATGCCTTTACGTGCAATGCCGATGGTCAACAAGGTGTGTCGACGACGGAACTAGGCATTACCATCTGCTCTTGTGCACCAAAGAACGACTTTGCCCTCTACGTGGAATTCCCTCAGGCTATTCATCCGCCAGGTATGACTGTCTAAACCAGTAAAGAAGTCACGCGCTGCGGATCTCAGTTATTCACGTGTGTCCTATACCGCTGTGCTTGTTCAGCTGGTTACCATACTCGTAATCCGCTGGCACACAGCTCTACAGTTGCCCTTTGCCTGCAGTCGCCTTCGGGTATTGATCCGCCGGAAACGCACATCCTGAACCAGACCAAAATCTACTGGCAGCAAGGTGTACCAAGTAAAAAACTTTGGCTATTGACCAAAATCACGTTTCATGCGTAATTGCTCAATTAGTCAGACACCAGCTGAGGACTAGAGGAAGGATACCACCCCATTGAAACGGAATGCGCTGAACCCAAATAGTATGGAATACCACTCGAAATACACCACTTCCCAGGACGAAACAGAAACATATCTAAAACATTACTATACTTGTGTCAACTTTAGCCGTTCGCTGGTTTGTCGGAACAGATCGTTCTACAAGTATCCTGTTCCGCCTGCTTGTTCGCATAGGACTCAGATTTACTAAATCAAAAATCGGTCAAATAAACAATATCGCGTCTCATGCTTATGTGCTTACGTAGTCAAGCTTATACAGCAGCTACAAAATAAAGAGCAGATATTCTCCCTTCCAAACGGGACGCGATAATGCTGAGTCGGTTAGAATAGCTCTACAAAGACAACAATAGTAGTGACGAGACACAAACATATCAAAAGCATCACTATTCATGCGCTCATCTTAGCCGTCGGCTGGTTCGTATGCTACAAGCAATGCTTAATTTTCTCCTTATCTCTAAACACCTTCGCAGCGCGCAAAACCCCGAGTGCTGTCCGTACGGAACCCAGGACGCAGCAGGCGATCTCCCCGACTCAAGTGCTTGCCCAATACCCTTACTTCACCAAGCCCCTTTTGACGCATCCATCAACACAAGGATAAGAAATAGCCTAGGGGACAAACTGTCATCCGCCAGATACTCATTTCCTAAAACAGACCAGAGGGCACGCGCTACAAATGGCACCGCTCTCATATGCATTAAATGCTGGTGCTTAGTGAAAAAAAGCGGTGTTCTGCAAACTATAGCCACAGTGGACTTGCCACAACGCACCTATTGAAACATGGAATGTATTCGACGTCCGCCTTCGTCAGGCTACCGTAATTGTAATCCGCGGAGTCCAGCTATGCAGAATAAAACGTTCGGACTCCAAGTTAACAAACAAGAACGCGGTTTACGGGAGGCTGCTTTTAAGTTGTCAATCAGCAGCTGCAGAATAAAGGACGGGTGCTATTTCTTTGTGATGGAATGCGATAAAATCGAGTCGGATGGAATTTCGTGCCAAATAAAGCGAGTGCCGTTACAGCACAGAGCAACATCCAAAATACTACCCTAATTCCTTCCACACTAGTCGTCTGCAGGATAATCCCTACAATCAACAATGTGTTGCTAACCTATAACGCAAGAGCTGAACAATGCACAGAAACCCAAATACTTTCTCTATGCACCTCAAGGCACGAAAGACAATGCCCATAAAACAACTTCTTGCCCAATACCCTTGCGTCGCCAAAATATTTCGACGCATCCATAAACACAAGGACAGCAAATAGACAATGGGAC
>JRZD01020063.1:158-20888 GCA_000826945.1 Eimeria nieschulzi
AGTAATGAATACAAACCTACCCACATAAACCTTCCGACCAGTGGTAAGTTCGTCATCGGCACGATGCATTTTCTCCTGAGGAACGCATGAACACTCATCCCGTGATGTTCGCATGCTTCCCACCTGTATGGCCACTCTCCTGCGGCGCTCATTCCCTCCAAATAAGCTATAAGACCGCATTATCTTATCTATAAATCGTTCGTGGTAGGCTATGCAGCTGCGTAAAGGGGAGAAGACACGCGAGGTCAGTGTGCAGCTGCACGATCTTCGTATCTTACAAAAGGGGAATCCCTAAACTGGATAAAATAAGGCAAAAACTCTATTTCGTGTGCAGACAAAAAAGTAATGCACAAGAACAACAGCGCCTCGTCTCTCAACTTCACTGATGCATGCCAGGCACTTTGCTGCCCACAAAGCAGGAAAGTCTTGAATCGGCTGCAGGGATCCCGACAGAATATATTGCTCTCCCGTGCAGACAATAGGTATGATAAAGCAAATTCGGATTGATGGCAGCCCAGTGAATCACGCTGCTATTTGCTGTGAACATGCGCAGCCCCACCAGGGGGATGGCTGTGTTGTGTATCCCACTTGCTCCATGAACGATGAAAAGTGCATGTTTCATCTTAAAAAATTATACTGTTTAGTTATCAGGTAACGAGCACGGGTAAACGGGTTGATCAGGACACAGGAGATTGTATACTTGGAGATTCCCCGTTCCATAAAATACTTTTACTAAAACCCTCCTACTCAGCCCTCTGTTGATATGCCATAAGTACTAATACGAAACAACAATTTAAGAATTGTTAGCTCCCTAAAGTCTGGCATTCTCAGACTTGCCTCTCTGGGGCCATTCCGACATGAGCACAGCCAACCGGAAAAAGGATGCCGCCAATGGCCATATATACTAATATGAAGCAATAACTTACGAATATTTAATCCCCAAAAGCCTGACCTTTTCAGGCTACTTACGAGCATTTAGTCCCCAGGAGCCTGCCATTTTCAGGCTTACCTCTCTGAGACCATTCCGACCTGAGCATACCCATCCAGAGAGAGGCTGCCACCAAGTGCAGGCCAGCTGCACCTTACGCACACACTCATCCCAACACGCAATCCGAGAAGCCAGGATAGTGCTCCTCACATACAGAGGCGTAGCCCTTTCCCTCATAAATAGCTTATGACATTAATTCGGACTATTCAAAGTGTTACCAAACTTTCAAACACATGAATATCGTAAATACTCATTAACATGCTACGTTAGGCCCCCGCAAGTACGGCACATGTCCTCACGTGTCCATAAGAAGGGTGCTCCACCATGTCACCGTTGTTGCTGCTGCTGATGCGCTATTGCCGCTGATACTGCTGTCCAGGAAATTGTGTTTCCTTACCCTGGATTGTTTAACAACCAGAATCCCGTAAAATTAGATAATAAAAAAATTTGAGGGGGCCAAATGGAAACTCAGCATTCGGGTTTCTGCTGCTCCTCTTCCACCTCTGGTGCTGCTGATGAGCCACTGGTCTCCCGACTCAAGTCGGCAAGACCAGCCAGCTCATCCCTTTCCCATAGTAGAACAGTGTTGACCACAGAAACAGCCACACAGCACTCACTACATGGCTTACACGCTCAGTTCGCAGTGACCTTTCTCTTGGAGGCGAGGGTACCTGGGCCTAGGACTTCTACTGGTGCTGGCCCCGAAGTTAACCACATGAATCGCAGTCGACCCAGCACCATTTATTCCATAACACCGTTGAAAATGCCACTAGATATAAAGAGTAGATAATAAACCTGGACTAGTGGATATATTTGAGGATTTGCTTAGGCGAGGCTTCCTTCCTTTTCACTCTCTAACGTCAGCTTTGATGTCGGATATCCTCATCAGGGCCTTCTAACACTGCGTTTCTGCCTGTGTTAGCTGCTGCCGACCCCAGATTAGCTAACAGCATTTTTTACGGCAAAGATTCCGCAGCGTTTCCCAAATATCCAGCGTGGCTGGCGTTCTCCCGGCCGTTTAAGTAGAAATTTGTTTCGTTTCCGTTCCCCCTTGGGGGCTAACATCTCTGGTCTCCAGAACCTCTGTGTTCTCCTGCAAAGTTCTTGACCGCATCCCCCACAACCCTCCGCCTAGTTAAAGTTCTTGAGCTGTTGGCAGGCTTGCTAAAATTTTTCAAGAAGCCAGTAATGATAGTCCGATGACGTTCCCAGTCTGCTGGTAGATCAACAATGTAACCTAAGGCATTGACAAGTGGGCAAACCGGCAAACCGCTAATGGCCCAAGCCAGCGCTTCGCGAACTTTTTCGACTAGTCTTCATCCTATGCACATTTACATCGTAGGGCGTGTGCATCTAGTAACACCAGGTCGCCAATCGCGAAATCTACTGTGAAACGTCCTTGGCGGTTTAAAGGTATTCGCCGAGCATTCCCTGCATTAAAAAAGGCTTAAAGTTGGCCCGAGGAGTGGTGTGGTACACGAGTTCCAGAGCAGGTAAGAGGCGCTCCCTCTACGCCTGGTCGAGATGTATGAAGGCTCGTAGTATTTGTTTCACTGTGCGATGTGTGCGTTCGGTCTGGCCGCCTGTCCAAGCCTAGAACGCTGTGCTCAAGGCGCGCTTAATTTGGAGCTTGACGCTGAAAGCCTCCCACAATGCCGAGAGGAAGTACGTATCCCGGTGGGATACTATCGAATTGGGGACACCATGGAAGCTCACCACTTCTCTGGCAAATAGATTGGCGATATCCTCTGCTGCTGATGAATCTGTGTTGCCAATAAAGTTGGGCATTTTGTTGATCCAAACGACAACCACCAAGATGGCATTGTGGCTTTGTGGGGTGAGGGGTGGGGCACCGACGAGGTCTATCGAAATATCTGTCCAGCACTGCTTAGGGGTGAGCAGTCTTTTCTGAAGGCCTGCAGTCTTCTGGCTTACTGTTTTAGATGCCCGTCACTTCATGCATGTGTGGTCATAATGCTTGACCGAACTTTCAAAGCATTCCTAGTAATGCGTAAGGCACAGTTGTTTTCATGTGTAGGAAGAGCCTAGATGGCCAGTTGTAGGATGGTCGTGATGCTGGTGTAGCAGTTGCATGAGCAGGTTAAAGTTATTAAAGGTCACGGTTAGCCAGCATCCTGAAATACATACTTATAGGTAGTTGCAGTGAACTTCACAACACTTACGGCTTCAGCTGAGTCGAAGCCCTAGCCTGTGCCGTGCTTTTTCCGTTTAGCTTAAGCTAAGCCTACAGGGAATAAAGATCGTTAGGATTAACACTGAATTAACACCGACTCGATGCGATATAACCTTATCTTGCGGCAAATCCAGAGGTAATATTAGGAAACCTCTTAAGGGGACACTTAAGATACAACCAGGAACGAGGCTTAAGGCTTTAAAGTTTATGCCAAGGCCTTGAGGAAAAGCCTAAGGCCCGAGAAAAGCCTTAAGGCTTTAGGGCCTAGTGCGCCGACGAGCCACCTGTGGGGGACTGGCCCTAGAGAGGCAGCGACAACATTTTTCTACTAGACTAGACGGGTCTAGGTGCTGTTTTGATTGGAGACTGATTTTTTGTGCTTCTAAAAAATCTTCTTACTGACTTGCCTTGTTATTTCAAGTGTCTTGAACATCCCAGATCTCGTTGGGCCGCTATCTCTGTTGACTCGATCAGTGACTTGCCAAAGACTAACATTATGTCTTCAAGCCTTTTAGTGGTGTGTCAGTCACACACACTGGGTATGTAGTTGCAACGTTGCAACCACTACAAAACACAAAATCTATGTCATTCCAAGAAAATGTATTGGATTTAGGGTTTCGAGCAAGTCGTTTGGGGCTGCATGCGACTGCATGCAGTAAATGTGACCTGCTCGTCACACCCCTGAGGTCACTCATAACATAGCTTTACCTGTAATTTTGAACCGTGCATGCTTGAGTTTATTTTAGAAGTTCGTTGCACTTGTCTTAAGGGGAATCAGACTTTATGTGGCAGCCCAGAGAAGCAGAAACGTCCTGAACTTAGTTCATTTTTGTCTCGAATTCGTCATGTGAAACACACAAGCAACGCCACAGTTGCTCAGAATTGCTTGGAGCCGTCATTGGCTTGCTTTTTTCTTTAATGGTTCATTCACTCACAGGTGATCTGGTCTTGAATGGGCAGCCGAAAGTGCTTGACTCGCCTCCCAAATAAGCGCATTCTCGAGGCGTTTGGTAAGGCAGAATGAAGAGCAGTTTATCCACGCATCTAAGAATTGTACGTAACTATGACATTGTAATACTGCTCTCGTTACATGGCATTCTTTGGCTGTTTAATGATAGGGTCCTCATATTGCACAAAAACACACGAAATCTCGACCTGATATTAGTGGGCATTCTGCTTGCTGCCTTTTTCTTGTGTTTCTCGAACCAGTGAGCGCCTATACTTCGTAGGAAGAAGTAACAGCCTCCCATACCTCGGTAGATTGAAAACTCAAGCGGGTCTGAGACCTTGCATGCAGGAGCTAGGCCGAAGCCGCCCTTCGCGTCGCTTGACTGCTCTCATCATCTTTTTAAGTTGGCTTGCTTGCCAGTAACAGCACGATAAGTGGAATTTTGCCGCTTGCTAGTAAAAGTGAAACAGTGAATTGCGTGGAGGAACTTAATCCTGCGAGGCACGCTATGGGAAAGGCAGGAGTTAGCCGGAGGAAACTGATGAATGGCCCATATATTCACTTCCCAACGTGTTTCCCAGCTTCATTAAGTTAGAGCAGAACCATTCAATGCACGGCAATTACATCGTCCAAATTATTTTTGCTTAAGGCAGTTATTTATGCCATCGTAGTCAGAGCCGTCTGAGTATAACAGGAGACTATCATCTAAGCCAAAGCACCTCTAGCCGCAACTTTTTGGGCAATTTATGCAGTCCGACGGTGATCTGCCACTGAGAATCTTCGCATTACTGAGGATCAGCCTGCCTCATGGAGAGCATTAATGAACCTGTTTCCTCTCGTGAGGACTGTGGGTCAGTCGTGTCATCTAGGCTCTTGGGCTCGACACCACCAGTTAGTACTAAGACAGCTTCAAGCCAGGAATCAGTGCAGCCTGCGAACAAACGCGCTAGTGTGGCCGAGGTTGAGTTACCAAACACGGAGGAAGATGCTGTGGCTGCGGGGCCTCTGCCCGCTTCTCCCCGTGGAGCGCTTAGCCTTGTTGAGCAGCTCAGGAGTCGGCAACGGGCAAGAGACAGCAGCGAGTGGGACGTAGAGGACGCAGAGGTGGATGCAGTACAGCTAAACAATGTAGTAGTAGGCGTCAATCGCCTCCCCTCTGATACCACTGATGAACTGTCATCGGCAGCGACCGAAGGATTGTGCCCTATAAAAGAAGCAACAAGTTCTCTGCCCTCCGAATTGACCATCACAGTTCCCTATCAAGCGCAATACCGGCGGGTGATAGAGGGAGAAGAAGACGCAGAAATCGAACGACTTCTGCGTCAGCTTGATGAGGAGCAGCAAGCTGTTCACGATCTGGTAGCCGCACAGCGGTACCAAATGATGCAAGAACAACTTGCCCTAATACAAAAGCAGCTCGGAGACGGAAGCACGAAAGTTCCTGACCTCGACTGGCTACTGGCAAATGAGCCTGAAAACACCCAGGAGCTTGATGAGGTCGTTGCGGCATTCGCGGCCAGAGATGACGATCTGCCTCAAGAAGAAGCTGCAATCCCAGAGCTGCCTCTTACATGTAGAAACATCTTTTGTCGTTGTCCTTGGAGGGGTGATATGAGAAAAGATGAGCGGGCGTCAGCTATCACTAATCTTACGCCGTCACCACCCACCAGCAGACATGGATTTCTACTGCACTTATTGGGACGCTGGGGCCTTTTCTGTTTCAGCTCTCTGCTGTTCACGTTGTGCTTTTACGCAGAATTCGCTGGGCACTGATCTGTTGTCCTTTGGGAATACCTCTCTTCCTTGGTCAGTTCTACAATTCCATAACCCATCCCACGCTAATGAGTACTTTAACGGCACTTCGATGTACAAACATCTTCAATCAGGAACTTCCAGTTCTTTAAGGAAGCACCTAAGATGCAGAAAGACTGAGCAGCAACTCATCACGTGCTTACTTTCTCACCGCCCATTGGGCACGCCTTATCGGCACTTACACCTGCTTCTTTGGCACTGTGCTTGCCACGGATAAGAGTGTGCAAATCCCTATCTTCAATGGAGTCACGATTGCACAGTGGGTCGATTTCACCACCATGTTGAATCAAACTCTAGCTGTATCTGGCGACAGGGTGTTCTTGAGCACTGCTGTAAACCATGCTGAGATCACTGACAGTCGGGGGATAGATGCCGAGCTGTTGATTTGCGTCAGCAACCCACCAACAAAACGTGCAAACGCTACTCCCGTGCTGCATATTTAGCTGCCACGTCGGCTACTAGAAATAACGTTCTTTGCTCTTCATTCCACTAGAAATAACGTTCTTTGCTCTTCATTTGAGAGGGTCTCGTCTGCAGCTCGAAAACGGAGAGTTGATGATTGATATGGCTGTACTACTGCTTCTGCAGGAGTCATCATGAGTTTGTGCTCTATCAAGAGGAGGCAACCTGTCATAAAGGCGGTAGGCAAAAACTGCTGCCCTGATGAGCTACAGCGTGGCAGCTCAACGCTGCATGAGACATACAGAAAGAAGGGTGTCAGAGAAGAAATGAGCAATACGCGCCGATTGGAAGAACTATGGCGGGCAGAATCTGCAATAGACCTGAAATATATTTTAATTTTAATTTTAAAATATAGTAATGCTTTATAGGGTCTATACAAATGGTTGTTGTACTACTGTTTTCAGCTTGCCTGGTTAAGTTGCGCTCTCTTCACTATCATATCCGCGGCACTCATTATCAGCCTCGCCGTTGCCCTTTCTCAAGGGCTGCAGGGTCAGATGACACTATAGTGATTAAAGTGATACCACATGGCTCTACACACTGCTAGAATGCGCTACAACAAAGTATTTCCCAGCAAAATTTGCAGAGCTTGTCTCGCCGTTTGCATAAAAAATGCCATTATTTGACGCAGCGATCGAAGAGGGCATGCAGGAAGAGGTGGAGTCGTCGGAGCCTGGATCAGGGACATCGTCCAACCCCTATAATCTTTTTACCACCACCACATGCGGGTCCCTCGGAATTAGCGTGAAGATCGAACACGCCAGCAGTAAGGCTGTTTTTCCATATGTGCTTGTCGTTTTGATGGATGCTACTAAAAACGGCCAGAGCACGTTGAGGGTATCCTATAGGAGTTTCTAGGAATATGGACAGGACAGGTCATTTGTTAGTAAGTGCCCGTTTATACAGTGTTGCATACAGTTTGCATGATGTGCACCTCTACTTGAGGTCTTCGCAACCGTTTTTTGCAGGGACTCACGTCCTTAATGAGGAGGTCTTTGGTACCGTCGCTTTCATCGGCCTTTCCAGAGCAAACACTTGGGATATCATGGGATTATTAGACGGTAAGCATTTTCCTATTAAGAGTCGACAGAATATGTGGTTAACACTAGAAAATGTGTTACCAAGGGAGCAACTCCGATTTTGCCTGGTTCGACGCTTTTCGGCTAAGAGGACATGCGGTATACTCTTTATCCGTTGGACCTCTTTCTGCATAAAAACAGCTATGGCGGTATAGCGCTTGTGGTGTTGCTTACCGGAACCTTGCCAGTGGCGTTTGACCACGATTTCGACGCCATAGCGATCACACCACCTGGGCATGGCAACACGACGCAGGTTGAAGAAGAAGGAGGCGGATTTTGGAATCCCGGAAATTTTTTGAAGCATGCTTTGGAGTCGTGCTTGGGGATATCCTTAGCAAAAACTGTTGTGGTGTCCCACAGTAACTTTGTCACTCGCAAATATTTTTTCCCTCTACTAATGGTATGCTGTGACTGAAAGATGTACTACAACATGCTTTGCTTCACCGCCAACCGCCCTTAAATAAAAATAGTTTTAGGAAACGCTTTTGCTGGTGTATGCCTGACTTATATTTAAAGATTTGAAGCAGCGAAATAGGAGCTCTGTGTTGTGTTTTCTTAGTCGGATGTGGCTTTGGGATTCGTCCTCTTTGACAGTTCCGTGGGCACGCAGTGGATGAACGAATACGATCCCGACGTAAACGATCATAAGTTTTACCAAGTGCGGACTAAACATTACAGGGTAGGTCGCAGCCAGATGGCAGTAACTCACAGGATGGTTGTTGCAGTGTACACCACTCTTAGAATGTTCGGATGGGATTCGAAATCGGTGCAGTTCTTTCAAAGCGAAATAATGTTTTACTGCGTGAAATCTTTTCAGTATGTCGGCAACAGACGGCTGGAAGCCGTGGATAGCATCATGCAGGCCCTCAACACTCAACCTGAGGTCAGCGTCGATAAAAGCTAGGAACCACCTTCAGTGCAATCGCTTACCCACATGTAACGCTATTGGCTGGTCGTACGATCAGCCCAAAATTTTTCCTTGCGGCACAAACCCTGATATACTTCTATGTGCGCTTTTCAGTCCTACTGGACAGCTGGTGGGCTCAGTAGCAGTTCAGCCCCCGAAGGAAACGTGGCAAGCCGTGACGAACCTCTACGTATATTCTCGGGCACGTCGCTACAGGGGTACTGCCGGGCGGACCCCGAAGGACCCGAAGACTCATTTCCAATGAATAGTACTCTTGGGCCATTTGACTTCTTTCCAGGGAAGTACAAGGTGTGTCTTCACACAGTTGCTTCGCTACTTCTAAACAGAGACTTTTTACACCTGCATCCTATGGCCTAGATTATTGCAGATGGACACATATCGTCCTCAAGTGTGTTGGTGAAATGCAACCGGCCTAACGACGAGCTGTACATTGACCGCTGCTACCTAGAAACGAGTTTGCGATTCCGTTCAACAGGTGCCAGGGTGGGATACTGCAAGGCGACGCTTTCGTGAGACGCCCTTAGACCCCCCAGCAGACGACGGAATGGCCACACGCTTAGTAAGCAGCGAATACTTCGAGCCTTTGCGGGAGGCTCTTGGTGACTTTCTGGAAGAACTTAAACGGCTTTCACTACAAGGGATGCTGCAGATAGAGGAGCCACGTCCCCTTCGTTTCAACAATCGGCAGGCCGAGTACGACAAGTCAAGGGAAAACACTACAAAAATAGATCCAGAGACGATTTATTGCGTGGAGACATCAACGGCTGTCCTACCAACTACCCGCTCTGCTGCCACCGCGAAGTCGCCGGCCTTGCACCTCGTCAATCCAGAAAAGTACCGGCAACAGAAAGAAGCCCGCGCATTGCGCTCTACGACTACCTCTACCATGTCCCCTGCTTCTGGGACGAAAGTTAAAGGGCATGCCCACAGTGCCGACTTCAGCTTTTCGTTAGGAGCTATGCTAAGCCACTGGATGCCCTAAAACCCTCCGAAAAGTTTTAGTCAGATTTCTGCTTGAAATGGCGGCACATAGTGAGGGAAAATTTTAATAGACTGTTAGTAGCGATTCTGCGTCTTTTCACCTGTCAATCATACCGCAGGTTTCTCCATGTAGTGTACTGAAGGATTTTTTCAATTGATAGTATTTTTCCTGATAGCGAATTTCCTTTGATGGCCTTTAGTTCTTTAAGAGTCCTGTGGAATTTTGTCTTATATCCTGGTCGAAATGCTCTTCAGCGGGCCCTCACAATCTGCACACGTCTTCAAGGGTCCAATCCGTGAGATCTACTCTTCAACTGCTCCTCCCCAGAGTATCTTTGCCTGAAACCCTGAAGGTTTGCTGAAACGAATAGATCTTTGCTCATATGATGCCGTCCCTAAAAAAGGCTTTATTGCCTAACGGCCTCCCACCTTAGGAACGTTCCCAGCAGCTTCTGCTCTGCACATTGCCATATAGTTGACACACCCCAAATACCCCTTTTACATTACAAGCAAGCAAACGGTTGGAAAAAAAGTCTAAAAGATATATTGATTATATAATAGAGGTCCAATAAAGAGGTGGATTTACAACAACTGCGACAACAAGGGCTCCTAGCGCTCCCCATCTGTGAGGTCTAAGGCTTAAGTGTTGTCTCGGCTTGGGTGGTACTCTGGAGGATCTCATTGCCCTTATTGCAGTCCTTAGCCCCAATTATTGCACATTCGTATGGTCGTCGTATTGGTTTAATTTCAAGTTAGCTTCTTCCTTCACATCTAAATCATGCCTCGTTTCTTTTAGGGCTTGTAGGGCAGCTTTTAGGCCTTGCTCCAGTAGAATAGCAGGGACTTCGACTTTGACTAGCCGTTGTTCCAGGTCTTGCTTAGCCCTCTCAGTAGCAATTAATTTCAAGCCCTCGATATTAGGTAGCCTTTTTAGAGCAAACAGTTCGTTCGTTGTCACCGTGCTGGAGCATGTTCTTGCAGTTCAGCCACACTAGCCTTAGCATGATCTCGCTGGCCTCTGAAAGGTAACATGCCTTGCTCCAGGTTGCTTGTGCTGTCTACGCTAATCCAAAAAGGTTTTTCACTTGGGCTTTGGCCTTGCGCTCACGTTACTCCTGGTCGATTTCCCAGGGCCTCAGCTAGATGACTTGGATCTCTACTTCTTTGAGTTGTAAATTCTCCCCAGTTTCCGAAGGGATGGAACTGAGAAACAGCAGCTATCGTGTGGAATCTTGAATCCTAAAGAAGCATTTGTCATTTTTGAGAAGATGTCAACAGGTTTAAGCTCCAAGAAGCCCAATAGTAATTGGGCCGGCCTCTAAAGCGAAGAGCCAACAAACGTCAACAGCTAATTCAAAGTCCCAAAGTTTGCAAAAACAGAAACCCTTAAAGGTGAGTAAGTTTTTCATGCATAAGTTTGTACAGGACAACTTGGGTATTTAAATTCTTTGTGAAAATCAGGACGCAGCAGCCAAGGATCTCGCCCTTGACAACTTGTTGGCAGCAGCACACCTCCACTCTGCGTAACTGATTAAGAAACTGCAGGATGCACGGCATACTCATAAACAAACCAAAACGGTGGCTAGACGGGAGATAGAAGCAATTATGGAGAGAGCTAAGGAGGCTCTAGATGAGATAACTGGAGCAAAAGGCAAAGCAGGGCGCAGAAATGCTGACAGGAGATCCAAGAAGAGAATTATAGAGCTGTAAAAACTGGCTAACAAACTAAACGTGGCAGAAAGTGTGGCTGATAAAACGCTCATCTGAAGGCCGTATCGCAGTTGCAAGTGACCCAGCTGAGGATCAAAGCCATGCAATACCGGAGTTGGAGATAGCTAGCAAGCAACGCTTTCTGCAAACGCTCGTGGCTAAAAATAAATTGTTTGTTTTTATTTTAAAAATTAAAAAAGTTGGTTTAAAGTTAGGGGAAACAAGGGAACCGGCCTAAGAGCTCTCGAAGGAGCTGAGTGCACTATGTGAGGCCACACTTGTGGTATCATGTTAAGCTGGCGACCTCAGACACAGTAACTGCCTATCAGAGATTACAGTTTAATCGACATAACGCCAAACTTGAAGATTGAAACGCTAATTGACGGTCTTGGCGGGGGAACAAAAGGCAGACTTACGAGAAGTAGCTCTATCTCCTTCACAAGCTCCCTACAATCTGTGCTGCTCTCCGTTGGTCATCGTGCTTACTTTTTTCATCAATCATGCTCCTACCGTAGAATTTAAGTTTGTCTAATTTTTTTGCTAGGGTATTGTGCCTTCACCTGACAAAGTTGGTAGTATATTATCTCTGAAGAAAACAACATCCGCTGCCGACTCGAAACTGGATGCTCTTCAGAGCAAAGTCTCCGCTGTTTCTCACGACTGCGCCCACGATTCAAATTCAGTTCGCTTTGCCAGTTGTTTTTAAAATACAGAACCTTTAAAAAATTTCAAAGTATGACGCTGGAGTCGCATTGGGTTTGTGAAAGCACCTGAGTCACTCTGTCGGTTGTCAGGGTGTGTGTGGCTGGCAGCGCAATGCGCTGCGCTCTAAGGTCCGATGGGTGCAAATTCAAACAAAAAATTACAGTTCTGGGTTTTAAAATGTTTTTAAATGTTATTGAGTCAACTGCTCAAAGGGCTCTTAGGTATCGACAGTGGTCCTCCCAAGTCCCGAATCGAGAGACTCTGGTGCGCCCATGAGACAGGGCTGTCTAATGCCTTTTGAAATAAGTCAGTTTCGGGCATTTCTGCACATCTTAAGTTATTTTTGACAAATTGAAAATTTCCAAGAGTTTTTACGTGAGAAAAGTATAGCATCCCGCAGGCGGTATGCGGCAGTCGGTAGGTAGACGAGTTTACCAGAAGGGCCTACCGTGCAAACCACGCGAAGCCCACAGACAACTGGGCAAACGTGCCTTAAACTGTCCCACAAGTGCAGGTTTTACACTCATTGAAATATTCCCAGCTTCTGTTCAAAGCCAGAATTAGCTGTGGGGCTTACTGCCGATACAAAGCTTCACCTCGGTGAGCGCTTTTGCTAGCAAGAAAAGCAAAACATGGTCAAATCCGCTAAAAAGAGTGCTTTTCAGCGGAGGCTTTTTGTACTGCTATGAGCTGGCACAGAGGTACAACGGCTTCTATTCTGAAAGGTCTTTAATCCATACGCAGGCGCGCTTGGGCGCGATGGAAGAGGCCCATCTTCAGACCATAATGCAGGCAGGAACACCTCATTCTAGTAAAGGAACCAGCGACGCGCTGCAGCCGGAGTTAGGGGGGCATCCTGTAGGGCCCAAAAATCTCAGCCCTCCCATTCCTAAACAGCAGTCGTCTATGGAGGAGCTCCGGCAGCATCCGCAGGCACCTTCGGGGCATCCAGCAGAGACAATAATGCATATTGAGCCTCCTAGTGATGTGGCAGAACTGAGTGACGTTGGGCTTACGACTGAGCGTGCAGCAGAGCTGCGTGCAGTGTTCGGGCCTAACAGTGTCAAAGCGAAGAAGGTGGGACGCTCTTGAACAGCCCTACTCATAGGCAATCCCTGCATTTTTGATGTTACAGAACGGCTCAGTGACATTCTACAGGACGGAAGGGGAACCCCAACATAGCGTGAAACACCGCACGCCTTTGTGGGCTGTGAAAGTAATGCTAGCAGTCTGCCCAGTGACCTACTTGACTTTTACTTTCGCGTTAGTCTAAAAATCTGCCATTTCCTTGCTTAGCGGGAAAAGCCACTAATGAGCACTTACTCGCTAGCCTAGCATACAGATAATCGGTCTATTGCCTAGTGTGTTCCCCACATCTATCCCTGTTTGTGTAACTTTTGCTATGGTTATTGTGGGCAGATACCCGAGTGGAAGAAGGTAGCAGAGCGTTATTGCCGTTTGACGCCAGTGTTGCTAATCATTGCCGCTCTTTTGTCCGTGTGTATAGAAGTCGGTGGGAAACGGGACTGGCTTTCTTTTGGGCTGCTCGTGTTCCTATGCAACGTAATGGTGTGGGCAGACTACTTGGGAGAGAGGTCGGCGTCCAACGCGATAGAAGCCGTTGAGAAGCTGGCTGCGCCCGAGTGCAGCGCCAGGCGAGATGGAGCTTGGGGGTCTGTGGAAGTTGCCGATTTGGTACCTGGAGATGTTGTATGGCTCAAGGCGGGGATGATAGTACCCGCAGACGGTGTATTCCTTCCAGATCGCAAATTCCTTTTATTAGATGAGTCGTCGCTTACTGGGGAGTCTCGGTCTGTCAAGAAATTCAGAGGGGAAAAGCTTCTAAGCGGCTCAGTCGTGCAGCGCGGAGAAGGGGAAATGCTAGTGCAGCGCACGGGGCCTGCATCGTTCTATGGAACAACTATCGCTCTTCTAGCGAGGGCAGACAGGAAGGGTCATTTGCGCTCCATTCTTGATAGGGCCTGCAAGGTACTTACCATCACAGCCGCTGTCTTTGCTCTTTTTCTTTTTCTTTGGGAACTGTTGCACCCTGACTGGACAGAAACTCGCCAGGGGCAACCCAGTGGCATGCTGTTCAAGCGTGCATTTACACTAATAGCTGCTGTTATCCCTGCCGCTATGCCTGTGGTTACAACAACTGTACTTGCTGTCGGAGCAGTATCCATAAGCAAGGAGCAAGCTGTGGTGTCTAGGCTCTCCGCCATTGAAGAAGCCGCTGGCGTTGAAATCCTGTGCACAGATAAAACAGGCACACTCACTGTCAATGTGCTCACTTTGTCGCGAGCTGAAATGAGTGTGGAGCCCGGCTTCACCCCAGAGCAGTTGCTCGTCTACGCTTCCTTGGCAACAAGCCTTACCGATCCAGAACCCATTGATTCCGCCATCAACAATGCTGTCGACATGGATGCGCGTGCGAGATTCGAAGTGCTCGACTACACTCCGTTCAATCCAGTGGACAAGCGTGCTGATAGCCTGGTGCGCGCTCAATCTGGCGAAATCATAATCGCCACGAAAGGGGCTCCGCATGTTATTAGCGAGCTTGTCTGCAGGTCAGGGGACGCCGAAATGAAAAAGCGGTTAATCAGCATCATTGAAGAGAAGGGCAAGAAGGGTTTGAGGACTCTTGGAGTGGCAATCAAGCCACTCGGCTCTGTGGGTACTACGACGCTTGACGAGGCGACAGAGAATATCGACGAAATCCCTTGGCAGCTCGTTGGCTTTATTTGCCTATTCGATCCCCCACGCGAAGACACCAAAGAGACACTAGATCGCTCTAAGCACATGGGGGTTGACGTGAAAATGCTAACTGGAGATCAACAGGCGATTGCGGCAGAGACGGCGCGGCTTCTTGGTATGGGAGATAACATATCCGGGCCAGAAATTTTCAAGGAGAGACCAAAGGGTCTTGAGAGTGACGTCGCGTTTCGCGAACATATTCGTGCAGTAGACGGATTTTCTGGAGTGTATCCTGAGCACAAGTTTAATATTGTGGACACTTTGCAGCAGGGTGGCTGTTTAGTTGCCATGACGGGTGATGGAGTCAATGATGCCCCTGCTCTGAAGCGAGCAACTGTAGGGATAGCAGTCAGCGGAGCAACGGAGGCCGCTCGTTCTGCAGCTGACATCATCTTGCTCGCTCCTGGGTTATCGAGCATTATTACTGTTTTCAGCCTGTCGCGGCAAATCTTTAAACGCATTGAGGCATATATAACGTTCCGCATCCACAGCAGCGTCATGACCCTTTTGTTTTGGTGGGGATGTGTTGTTATTTTTAACTTCGAATATCCTACATGGGTGTTGGTTCTTATCGCAATTATCAATGACTTCGTGCTGATGACCTGCTCGCGAGACAATGTACCGTCTTCCAGCAAGCCCCTCAATTGGTCGATGTTCTTCATATCGACAATGGCATTTGTGACCGCGTTTCTTATGGCTACGTGCCTTCTGCTCTACATATATTTTTCTGATCCAGCATATGGTGTGAACTGGTGGGAAGCCTTTGGCCTTGAAAAGTTCCTCGAAGTTGATGAGGAGGTGGGCAGAAGGTCGCCGAAGAGCCTTCAAACAAGCGCAGGAGTTTGGCTGTTATTTACGCTTTGTATTCAACTGAGTTTCCACACGTGTCGGACCGAACGCATTGCATTTATTTACGGCTCGGAAACTCGGTTTCCCGCTTTTTCCGTCCTGGCATTGCAGGTGTGTGCCATTCTTCTTACATTATTCCTTTCAGTTTACTGGAAGTATGACTGGCAAATATCATCCGGACCCAGAATTATTGGTATTCCCTGGGGGCATGCCGGAGTTACAGTCCTGTGGAGCATCCTGTCGTTCATTTTAACTGATGCCTGTAAGGTTTTCCATATCTGCTTCATCTGGCCATATTTGGCTCGTTTGGAAACTCTCTGCAAACGCCGCTTTGGTAAGCCTTCGAAAGATGAACAACATTACAGGGGGAAAATACGTGTTGCACTCAAGAACATGGAGGAGCACAGGCGGAAACGCATGCAAGATTGGAAGCGGCGGAGGCAGGCCACCTTGGAAGCGCTGCGGCAAAACAAGGCGGCAAGCAGCTGCATACACCCGAAAACGTCCTCTGGCAAAGCTAATGCACGCAAGTCCTTGAAGGCTATGACTCTTCGGCGAGGTCCGAGACGATGCCAAGCAGGAGGAAGGCCGGTTAACAAACATGGGCTTGAATGTGGCCGCAAACCGACAGATACACTCCCTTCTCCGTAAATATTACGATTTCATGGCAATGCCCTGTCGACTTGAAGTCTGAAGAAGCTAAACATGTCTCAATGTGTTTGCTTCGCGCTAGCGCTATGTTTCAAGAGAAGCTGTCTTGGCAACGGAACTGATTGTCGCTGATTACCTTCCCCGACGATTATTCTGCTGTAGGGTTAGCTGGCAACTGCATCGCAGTTGCTGGGAGGGGCTGCCTTTAAAATTGGGGCTTACCGGGAATATTTGTGCTGCCAAAAAGAAACAATGATGAACGCCCTGGCACTTGTTTGCCTTGGAATGGACGAAATTCCTACAGGGCTCTTTAGTTAATATTGAGCTGGGAGTAGTACCGTCCTTGTTGCTGAGGGCTGATGGTGGCTGACGCATACGAGCCGTAGACTACACATGTGATCTATCCCTGTCTTCGGAAACCGCACATGTCGACCAGCAAGAAAATGAATCGCTCGTTGGCGTGGAAGCCCATTGACAAAGACAAACAACTGATTGTGCATAAGCCACCTAACCTTCGAATGGTACGAATGCAAGCACATGAGCTTTTCAAATCGTTAGTTCGCGGGAACCACACATTGTAGCAGACGGCATGAGTAGCACTATATGAAGCCTTTAGAGCAAAAGAAAGCGCCTCTGAGTTTATGGCACCGTAGGCGAGTTTGCCTGCTGTAGTGCCAGGCAGGGTAGGTCTCAGAAGTGGTTAGTTGCCGAATCTTGTCTTCTGTATCTCGCTAGCGGAGCAGTTAACGTTTCTTTGCATTTCCCACAGGATAGTGCACATCCTGTCTACAGACATATCGAGGAAAGTATGCATTCGTGCCTTGTACGGATTTGCGACTTGGAACACCAGGCCACAATTTTATAAAAGCATTGCATGTTTGTTCACGCCACCCTTCGTACACTAGATCGGTAATGTGACCTTACGTACTATTGCCAGTTCTATGCAAAGAGGCAAGCTACGATTTGCTTTGGAGTCAAGTACCTGCCAGATTAACTGGAGTGAATTACAGGTGTGTAGCACAAACACAAATAGTCACCACTCGCGAATACATGCATCTAAAAAATCAACATTAGGTTTCCTTCCATCTGCAAGCAAGTGGGCGCTTCCCAAGTGAAACTGGGTGTGTACATGGGTCCAGCGGCCGAGGTAACGCACTGCCAAGTGCGCGAGAAGAGGCAGAAATGATGGTAAACTTTGGTGACAGCGGAAACTTCTGAGCGAGTCACGGACAGTCATGCGTTGTGTGGATCTTCGCTAGCCATACCAGCAATGATATTAATGACTGTTGGCAATCACCTATTAATGGATCCCGGGCAGGCCCCAACATAATATTCTTTCCCATGATCGTCTGTTTATGCAGTTATTGGCATAGGTTGTGTCGTAGTCAGTTTGTTCAGGGCGGTCCTTGCGAAACCCGTTGTGATTCCTCTGCGTCGGCTCCTTACACCCGTCACAGCGTTGCTTCTGCACGGAGAGAAATCGTATTGCGGCTCTTCGAATCGCCAACGTACATCGTGTGAGATTTACAAGGATGAACCGTCGCAGCGAACAAGCGCTGGCCTTCGCCAAATGAATTGGCCTAGAGTGTCCGCTTCTTCCCGCCATGTCTCTTTAGCTTGCAGGTAACTTGGAGTGTGTGTCGGGGCCAAGAAATTCAAGGCACGTCATAATGCTCCCCAGCAGACCGCTACACTGCCTGAGCCAAAGGAAGCGGTTGGCTCCACGCAAGTTGCGGAAACGTTCAACTTTTTGTGACTTCGCAGTTTGTTCTCCGTCTGAAACAGGCACTGTTAGGCCGTGGGGACAGCTGGCCCGGAGGCTACGAGCCTTTACATTGACCAACATGGAACTTTTATATTCCGCTAGCCGTTCTGAGCATTGCGGCTGACGGCTACGCCAAGCCGCTAGCTTTGAGTCCAATGGCGGATCAGACGCACCTCTGCCTGCAATAAAATCCCTATTTCTTTCGCTTACCAATTCATTCCGTTGTAACTTAACAATAAGGTAACCGACAAGAACTGAGGGTGAGAGGTAATACCCTAATCCCATGCAGTCAGGTCTTACATGCCGCCATGGCTCCGGCGAGGTTCCAACTCTTCGTCTTTGCACTCTGTGCCCCTCTATCCCTGTGCTCCTTTCTCTCTTTTTACTACTCAGCTGTCTCTGACATGCCTGCTGGAGAGATATACTTAGAAACAACAAGCATCTCAGAGAGGCTTCGAAACAGTAGAGACGAAAGAAACAAACAAAAGGGAATCCGAGTTTGCCGCTTCACGCCTCCCCTTAAAGAAATGGGCAGATGAAGAAGGGCGCTGCCAAGTGGGATGTGCAAGCATACACCCTGCTGCTGTGTCTCAGCTTGTTGCTGCTGTTGCCACTTCCTTGTGGTGCTGCTGAGGGTGCAGCAACAGCAGCAGTGGATGGAAGCAAATCGACATCAGGATGGCAGTATATTCTGCCTGCAGCTACAATTTGGAGTCGGCTCCGCTGCCTCCCTTCCTGAACGTACGCCTCATCACAAGCAGACAATGCACAATACATATGAAAAGTGCTGGTGCTGTTTCTGCTGCTGTTGCCGCTGCTAAGAAATCGACTTGATGCGGAGGCTAGCGTTGCCAACTCGGTGGCATCTGTTTGCGTTTTTAGCCCGAAGCAAAGCATGCACGATAAACAAGCGCATGCAAGGAAAATAAGAAGTCCATCAGGGTCAAGTAAAAAAGCTGGATCTCACGATTTCTTGCGGCTGGTGTGAGGTGATTTGCTTCTCTCGCGGCTTTTTACGGACTTTCTCTTGGCACCTTCCTCTGCAGCTCGGTGCTCCTGAACCGAACACGTAACAGCCAGCAGAAAACCCTCTGCCATCTCTCGTTCTCTCTGTTTAGCTTCCTGTCTCTCACATATTTTTGTGTCTGTGCCTGTCGCTACAACATCAGACTACTCAAACACCTCCGCCTTGTCCCGAATCCGGAGCAGCAACGAGGAAATAACAAAATGAAAACAAACGAATAAATAGATAAATAAACACTGCAAACAGAACCAATATCCAAGCGTCCTTACCTCGAGCAACTTCTGTCTGAGGGCATCGCAGCGGCTGGCAATATCTTCCTTTGTCGCGCCTGCAGAAGAAAGCGCGAACAGACAGTCCTGCTGTTTGTCAGCATTGAACGGCACATCACATCAAGGAACGGGCCAGGCAAAACACTAACCACGTCATACAATAGCTAGTTAGGTAGGTACCTAACTGGCCAGCTAGCTAGCTATCTACAAGCTAGCCGCGCAAGTCTCGGTAAGGTGTCGTTTTGTCTTACTCTGATCTTCAAGTTGCACTTGAAGTTCAGTGACCTTAAGCTCGATTGCGCGCATGCGTTCTCTATTAGCTTCGCTGGCCTGCTGCGACTCTGCCGCTGCTGTTGCTTCTGTTGCTTCTGTGCTCTCTTGGTCCTGCTGCTGCGGCTGGTCTTCCTCTTCTCTCTCAAATACAAATATGTCTGAGGCTTCACTAGAGGCATCGTCTTGCTGTTGCTGCTCTTCTTGCTTCTGCTCGGTACCATCCTCTGCTGCATCAGCTATTCCTTCCTGCTTTGCAGGAGCAGCTGCTGCGTCTACTGGTAGCGCAGTAGCAGCAACTGCTGCTGCTGCAGCTTGCCGCTCTGCTGCTGCAGCAGCCTGAGCCTCTAGAAGCACATCTATCGGCACCTCCGCTGCCTGAGAAAGCGATAGAACAGTTCAGCAGTGGCAACAAAGAAATCCCGACGCAAGGAAACAACCTTACCCCTCCCAACCTTGTTTCTAGTCCGTCGCAGTAGCAGCAGCAGCAGCAGCAAATGGACCTCTTGCTTCAATCTCCAGTAAAGCTCCTGTCGGGCTAGCTGCACTAGCTGCTTCTGCCTCCTTGCGCTGCTGCTGCCCCCACCGCTGTTGCGTGAGGGCACCACTCCTAAGCCCCGCTGCTGGCAAAGCCTGTCGAGTTGGTAGCGGTCAAGGAGCAGCCACTCCTGAGGGAGATTGAAAAGAGAGAGAAACAATACCGATAAACATGCCAGCTGCAGTGGTCTATACAATGGTACGAATAGACTGCTCCTGCTGCTGCAGCAGACAAAGCAAACGTGGCTAGCCACAAGGCGCTTCTCCCTGTTGCTGATGCCAACAGCTGCAGCAGCAGCAGCCTACCATTGCTGCTGGTCTGAGCCAAATGGGAAACTGAGCGACAAGAGGCCTGAGGTTTTCTGACAGCGGTTGTCCGTCTAGCTGCGGGTCCGCCAGCTTTGCTGCTGCTGCTTCGCATTTTGCTGCTGCTGCTGCTGCCGCTTCTGCGTCTAAAACTGTTGCCGTTATGTCGCGACCGCACAGAGTGGCCTCGATTCCCTGACCAAAGAAACACAGCACGAAGAAAGCAATTGCTACTGTTGGTGTAGCATCCAGATGCTGTTGCTGCAGCAGAAGCAGCAGCAAAGAGTAATGGTGCAAAAGCAAAAGCACACGTCGTCTCACTCTGAGAAAGGTAGGTGGATATACACCCCAAGCCTCCCATAACTTCGTCATCTTGTAGAGAGCCCTCTCCACGCCTTGCCACTGATCATGCTGAACCCGAGGGCTGTCCCCCCCCACACCAACCCCAAGACGGAGGTCCTCAAGCACTGCAGCATCAGTGGCAGCATCAAGAA
>JRZD01020064.1:5844-22711 GCA_000826945.1 Eimeria nieschulzi
CCGTCACTGCCGCAATGAATGGCTTACCTGAAGTGCTTCGAGCCTCCTTCCTGCTTCGACTTCATCACGTACAAGCCGCCACTCAATTTTCTAGCCACAAGCATTTCCACATCAAACGGTTACTGCCTCAAGGCATTTTGTTTCCAGCATTCAGTGATCCGAAGCACCTCCTCAGGTATCCCACCAACGGAATAACGGCAAGCCACAACCAGCAAACGCACATGCTGCAGTCAGCAGAAAAAATGCATTCAGAGTGCTCCAACTGCCTGCAATCCAAACTAAAGCCACTACCGTAAGGACGAACCAAGCGGCGCAATAGACAAACTCACACCAATGTCAGCTTGCTACTTCAATAACCCACTTCGCCCACTCAACTCCAGCTGTCACTGTGTCTGTATAACAAAGTTACTGTTCTTCCCATCTCCACGCAAAAGGTCGCAGGAACCGTAACAATCAGAATCTCGACGCCAACCACTCCTTCCCATTATTTGCCGTTACCCCCGCAATGAATGGCTTACCTGAAGTGCTTCGAGCCTCCTTCCTATTTCGGCCTTATCACACACCAAGCCGTTATTCACAAAGTCTCTAAACGCAAGCATTTTCATAACAAACGGAAACCGCCTCAAGACATTTCGTCTCCAGCATTCAGTGATCCGAAGCAGCTCCTCAAGTATCCCACCAACGGAATAACGGCAACCGACAACCAGCAAACGCACAACCTGCAGTCAGCAGAAAAAATGCATTCAGAGTGCTCCAACTGCCTGCAATCTAAATCAAAGCCACTACCGTAATGACGAACCAAGCGGAAAAATAGACTAGCGCACACCAGATTTCACACGTTATCTCAATAACCCACTTTTCTTTCTAAACTCCAGCTGTCACTGTGTCTATACACCACAATTACTGTTCTTTCCATCTTCACACCAAAGGTCGCACGAACCGTAACCACCAGCATCTTTACATCAACCACTCCTTCGTATTCTGTGCCTTCACGGCCGCAACAAATCGTTTTGCTGAAGTGCTTCGAGCCTCCTTCCTATTTTGGTGTCATCACACACAAGCCGCCACTCACTAATTTTCAAAACCCAAACAGTTCCACAACAAACGGATAATGCCTCAAGGCATTTCGTCTCTAGCCCTCAGTGCCCCAAAGCAGCCCCTTAAGTATCCCCCACCAAAATAACGCCAAGCCATCAACGGCAAACGCACTTCCTGATATCGGCAGAAAACGACATTCACATAGCTCCAAATGTCTGCAATCCTAACCATGACACTTCCATAAGGGCTCGCCAAGCGGAAATGTACACGCGCTACCTCAATAACCCTCCTCCCCCACTCAACTCCAACTGCCGCTTTGTCCGAAGGCGGCAGTGACCGTTCTTTCCATCTCCACACAAAACGTCAAACGAACCGTAACAACCGACATCTCCACACCAACCACTCCCTCGCATTCTGTGCCGCCGTCGCCGCAATGAATGGCTTACCTGAAGTGCTTCGAGCCTCCACTTTGTTGCGACCTCATCACACACAAGCTGCCACTCACCATACTTTCAAGCTCAAACAGTTCCACAATAAACGGATATACTGCCTCAAGGCAGTTCGTTTCCAGCACTCAGTGTCCCGAAGCAGCTCCTCAAGTACTATTCCACCACCAACCTAACGTTAAGCCATCAGCAGCAAACGCACTTCCTGAAGTCAGGAGAAAAACAATATTCACAATGCTCCGACTGCCTGCAATCCAATTCCTGACAATACCATAAAGGGCACACCAAGCGGAACAACAAACCAGCTTACACCAGTGTCCACACCTTACCTCAATTACCCATTTCCTTTACTCAACTCGAGCTGTCGCCACAGTGACCGTCCTTCCCATCTCCACATAAAACGGCGCACAAACATGAACATCTAGCATCTCCACACCAACCACTTTTTTGCACTCTATGCCGTTACTGCCGCAACGAAATTCCCTGAAATGCTTCGAGCCTCTTCACTGTTTCCGTCTTATCACACTCAAGCCGCCACTCACCAATTCTTCAAGCGCATACATTTCCACAACAAACTGATACTGCCTCAAGGCATTTCGTCTACAGCACTCAGTGCCCCAAAGCAGCTCCTCAAGTATACCATAAGCTAAATAACGCCAAGCTTGAAGCTGCGAACCTACCCACTGAAATCGGCAGAACGTCTACGTTCACATAGCATCAACTGCATGGAATAAAACCAGTGACACTACTGTTCAGGCAAACCAAGCGGAACAATAGACCAACTCACATTAGTGTCCACACGTTACCTCAATAACCCACAGCCCCCACTCAACTGCAGCTGTTGCCGTGTCTCCAGACGGCAGTGCGTGTTCTTTTCATCTCCACACAAAACGTCACACGATCTGTAACCACCAGCACCACCACATCAACGACTCCCTCGCATTCTGTACCGTCACCGCAGCATTGAATGGCTTAACTCAACTGCTTCGAGCCCCCTTCCTACTTCGGCCTCATCACATACAAGGCCGCGTTCACTAATTCGTCAAATACAAACATTTCCACCACAAACGGATACTGCCTCAAGGCATTTCGTCTCCAGCACTCAATGCCCCAAAGCAGCACTTCAAGCATCCCACCAACGACATAACGCCAACCGACAACCAGCAAACGCACTTCCTGAAGTCAGCAGAAAAACAACATTCACAATGCACCATCTGCTTGCAATCCAAACCAAAGCCACTAGCGTAACGGCACACCAAGCGGAACAATAGACAAACTCACACCAATGTCAGCTGGCTACTTCAATAACCCACTTCGCCCACTCAACTCCAGCTCACTGTGTCTGTATAACAAAGTTACTGTTCTTCCCATCTCCACGCAAAAGGTCGCAGGAACCGTAACAATCAGAATTTCGACACCAACCACTCCTTCCCATTATTTGCCGTTACCCCCGTAATGAATGGCTTACCTGAAGTGCTTCGAGCCTCCTTCCTATTTCGGCCTTATCACACACCAAGCCGTTATTCACAAAGTCTCTAAACGCAAGCATTTTCATAACAAACGGAAACCGCCTCAAGACATTTCGTCTCCAGCATTCAGTGATCCGCAGCAGCTCCTCAAGTATCCCACCAACGGAATAACGGCAACCGACAACCAGCAAACGCACGTACTGACAATGGCAGAAAACGATATTCACATATCACCAACTGCCTGAAATCCAAACGATGGCACTGCCGTAAGGGCGTGCCAAGCGGAACAATAAACAAACTTACACCAGTGGCAACTGGTTACCTAAATAACCCACTTCGCCCACTCAACTCCAGCTGTCGCCGTGTCTGAAGACGGCAGTTACCGTTTTTCCTATCTTCACACAAAAAGTCGCAGTAACCGTAACGATCAGCATTTCTACGCCAACAACTCCTTCGTATTCTGTGCCGTTTTCCCAACAATGAAGAATTTAACTAAAAGCTAGGAGCCTCCTCTCTGTTGCGACTTCATCATACACAAGCCGCCATTCACCAATTCTCCAAACACATGCATTTGCATAACAAACGGATACTGCCTCAAGGCATTTGGTTTCCAGCATTTAGTGCCCTGAAGCAGCTCCTCAAAAGATCTCACCAGCGAAATAACGTCAAGCCAGCACCGGCAAACGCACTTTCTGATATCGGCAGAAAGCGACATTTGCTTAGCTCTAGCTGCCTGCAATCCAAACAATGGCACTACCGTAAGGGCCCGCCAAGCGGAACAATAGACAAGCTCACACCACTGTCAACTGCGTACCTCAAGAACCAACTTCCTCCACTCAATTCCAGCTGTCGCCGTGTCTGAAGACGGTTGTGACCAGTCTTCCCATCTCCACACAAAAGGTCGCACGATCCGTAACAAGCAGCATCTCCACACCAACCACTCCTTTGCATTCTGCGCCGTCACCGCAGCAATGAATGACGTGTGTATAATAAGTTGGAGCCCGTCCATCGCCTCGCTCTCATCACACACAAGCCGCCACTCACCAATTCTTCAAACCCAAACAATTTCACAACAAACGGAGACTGCCTCAAGGCACTTCGTTTCCAGCACTCAGTGCACCCAAGCAGGCCCCCAAATATCCCACCAACGAAATAATGCTATGCCATTAGCAGCAAACGCACTCCCTGACATTGGCAGAAACAGTGCATTCATATAGGTCCATCGGCCTTTAATTCAGCCCATGACACTATCGTAAGGGGGCGCCAAGCGGAACAATAAACCAACTCACACCAGGTTCTACACGTTACCTCAATAAACCACTTCCCCCACTCAACTTCAGCTGGAACTATGTCTATAGACCACAGTGACAGTTCTTCGCATCTCCACATAAAACGTTTCACAAACCGCAACCACCAGCATCTCCACACCAACTACACATTTGCATTCTGTGCCGTTAAGGCAGCAATTAATGGCGTAACTGAACTGTTTTGAGCCTCTTTCCTGTTGCGTGCTCATCACACACAAACTGTCACTCACCAATGCCCCAAACCTAGGCATTTCCACAGCAAACGAGTACTGCCTCAAGGCGTCTCCGTCACCAGCACTAAGTGCGCCGAAGCAGCTCCTTAAGTATCCCATCACCACAATAACGCCAAGCCATCAGCAGCAAACGCACTTTCTGATGTCAGCAGAAAAACAATATTCACATAGCTCCAACTGCCCGCAATCCAAACCATGACATTATCGCAAGGGCGCGACAAGCGCAACAACAAACCGAGTCACACCAGTGTGCACTCGTTACCCCAAGAACCCAGTTCTACGACGCAACTTCACTTGTCGCCGTGTCCAAAGAAGGCAGTGAACCTTCTTCCCATCTTTATACAAAACGTCACACGAAGTACAACAACCAGCATCTCGGCATCAACCACTCCTTCGCATTCTGTGCCATTGCCGCCGCAATGAATGGCTTAGCTGAGATGACTCAAGCCTCCCTCTTCTTTGACTCGAGCCTCCCTCCTGTTTTTGCTTCATTAAACACAGGCCGCCACTCACCACTTCTCCAAACCTAAACATGTTCACAATAAACGAATACTGCCTCAAGGCATTTCGTCTCCAGCACTCAGTGACCCGAAGCAGCTCCTCACATATCCCATCACAAAAATAACACTAAGCCGTCACCAGCAAACGCACTTTCTAAAATCAGCGCACAAGCAAATGCACATGGCTCCAACTGCCTGCAAACCAAACCATGACACTACCGTGAGGCGCGCCGAGCGGAACAGTAGACCAACTCACATCCGTGCCCACGCGTTACCTTAATAACCCACTTCCCTCACTCAACTCCAGCTGTCGCTGTGTCCCAAGACGGCAATGACATTTCCTCGCGCGTCTGCACAAAGCGTCGCACGAAACGTAACAACCACCACCTTCACACCAACCGATGCTTTGTATTCTGTGCCGTCATTGCCCCAATATATAATCTACCTAAAGTGGCTCAACCATCCCCACCGTCTCGGCCGCATCACACACAAGCCGCCGCTCACCAATTCTCTAAACCCAAACATTTTCACAACAAACGGATACTGTCCTAAAACATTTCGTCTTCAGCACTCAATGCCCCGCAGCAGCCCCTCAAGTCTCCCGCGACAAAATACCGCCAGGCCATCAGCAGCAAACGCACTTCCTGGCATCGGCAGAAACACTATATTCACATAGCTCCAACTTCCTGCAATCCAAACCATGACTACGGTCTGGACCAAGCGGAACAAACCAACTCACACCAGTGTCCATACGTTACCTCAATATTTCACGTCCTCCACTCAACACCAGCCGTCACCGTTTCTTTGAACTGCAGTTTCTGTTTTTCTCATCTCCACACAAGACGTGGCATGAAACGTAACAACCGGCATTTTTTCATCAACGGCTCCTTCGCATTCTTTGATGTCACTGCAGCAATAAATGGCTATGTGTGATGAGATCGAATATCGCTGCAGCATCGCTCTTATCACACACATGCCGCCACTCACTAAGTTTCTAAACCCAAGCATTTCCACAACAAACGGATACTCCCTCATGGCATTTCGTCTCCAGCACTCAGTTATTCCAAGGCAGCTCCTCAGGTATCTCGCCAAAGCAATAACGCTAAGTCTGAAGTCGCGAACCTACCAACTGAAATTGACAGGAAACATACGTTCACTTAGCTCCACTTGCCTAGGTCGCCTTAAACCCTTATGACCGTAAGTCTGAACCAAGCGGAACAATAAACAAACTCACACCACTGCCCACAAGCTAACTCAATAACTCACTTTCTCTACTAAACTCCAGCTGTCACTGTGCCTACACACCACAGTTACTGTCCTTCCCATCTCCACACAAAACGTCACCCAAACAGCAACAACCAGCATCTCCACACCAACCACTCCCTCGCATTCTGTGCCTTTACCGCGAAATTGAACGGCTTAACTAAAGTGTGTCGAGCCTCGCCACCGTTTCGATCTCATCACATACAAGCGCCCACTCGCCGAATTCTCCAAACCCAAGCATTTCCACAACAGACGAATACTGCCTCAAGGCATCTCGTCTCCAGCACTTAGTTCTCCAAAGCAGCGCCTCAAGTATCCCACAACCAAAATAACGCTCAGTCGTGAGCAGCAAACGCACTTGCTGACATCGGCAAAAAACTATATTCACACAGCTGCAACTGCATTAAACCTAAAGCACGACACTATCGTAAGGGCGAACCAAGCGGAGCAATAGACCAATTCATACCACTGTCCACTAGCTACTTCAATAATCCACTTCTTCCACTCAACTCCAGCTGCCGCCTTGTCCAAAGACGGCACTTCCAGCTCTTCCTATCTCTGCACAAGCCGGCGCAGGAACCGCTACAATCAGCATCTCCACACCAGCCACTCCTTCATATTCTGTGCCGTCACCGGCGTAACCTTAACTGAAGTGCTTCAAGCCTCCCTCGTGCTTCAGCCTCATCACACACAAGCCGCCACATACCAATTCTTCAAACCCCAGCATTTCCACAACAGACGAATATTGCATCAAGGCATTACATTTCCATGTCTACCAGTCAGTGCCTCAAAGCAGCTCCTCAAGCATCCCACCACCGAAATAACGCTAAAACATCAGTAGCAAACGCACATACTTAAGTCAGCAGAAACGGCACATTCACGTAGCTCCAACTCTCTGGAATGCAAACCAGGACACTATCGTAAAAGCGAACAAAGCGGAACAATAAACCAACTCACACCGTGTCCACACTTTATCTCAATAACCCACTTTCGCCACTGAACTTCAGCTGTCTCTATGTCCGAAGACAGAAGTAATCGTTCTTGTCTTTTCCGCACAAACCATATCATGAACCACAAGAATCAGCACCTCCACGCAAACCACTCATTCGCATTCTGTGCTGGCACCGCTCAAATGAATGGCTTAACTGAAGTGCTTCGACCCCATCCTTTCGGCATCATCACACACAAGCCGCCACTCCTCAAGTATAAAAGCCCAAGCATTCCCACAACAAACGAATACTGCCTCAAGGCATTTCTGAATCCAGCACTCAGTGCCCCGAAGCAGCTCCTCAAGCATCTCACCACCGAAATAACGTTACGCCTTCAGCAGCAAACATACGTCCTGACATCAGCAGAGAATATTATTCACATAGCTCCAACTGCATGAAATCCAAAACTATGACACTACCGTAAGGGCGAACCAAGCAGAACAATACACCAACTTACACCAGGTTCCACTGCTTACCTCAATAACCCGCATTCTCTACTCAACTTTCGTTGTCGTAGTATCCGAAGACGGCAGTTTACCATTCTTCCCATCTCCGCACAAAACACCACACCAACATTAACAATGGGCGTCTCTACGCCAACCACTTCTTCGCATTCTGCGCTGTCACCGCCGCAATGAATGGCCTAACCAGTGCTTCAAGCCTCCCCACCGTCTTAACCGCATCACAGACAAGCCGCTACTCGGCAAATTTCCAAACCCAAACATTCCCATAATAAGCGGATATTGCCTCAAGCAATTTCCCTATCCAGCACTCACTTCCCCGCAGCTCCGCAAGCATCCCAACACTAAAATAACGGAAGGCCATCAGCACGAAACTCACTCTCTAAAATCGACAGAAAACCTCCTTGCACGTAGTTCCAGGTGCATAGGTTGCCCCTAACTCTTATTACCGTAAGGCGCAACCTAGTGGGCCAATAAAACAACTCGCACCAGCTTCCACAGGTTACCCCAATAACCCACTTCCCCCACTCAACTCCAGCTTTCGCTGTGTCTGTAGACGGCATTTACCGTTCTCTCCTGTCCGCACAAGACGTCGCACAAACCATAACAACCAGCATCTCCACACCAACAGCTTCTTCGCATTCTGTGCCGTTACCGCCCCATTGAATGGGCTACCTGAAGTGCTTCAAGCCTCCCTCGTGTTTCGCCCTCATTACACAAAAGCCGCCACTCACCAATTCTCCAAACACAAGCATTTCCACAACAAACGGATATTGCCTCAAGCCATTTCCATATTCAGCAGTCAGTGCCCTGATGCAGCTCTTTACGTATCTCACCACCAAACAGCACAAAGCCATCAGCAGAAAACTCACGTGCTGACATCGGCAGGAAACGGCATTGACATAGCTCCAACTGCCTGGAATCCAAACCCATGACACTACCATAAGGGCCAACATAACGGAGCAATAAAGCAACACACACCAGTGTCCATGCGTTACCTCAATAACCCACTTCCCCCTGTCAAGTCCAGCTTTCGCTGTGTCTGAAGACTGCAATGGCCGTTTTTCCTACTTTTGCACAAAACGTCGCAGCAACCCTAACAACCAGCTTGTCCACACCAAACACTCATTCCAGGCATTCTATTTCCATTTCCAGCACTCAGTTATCCGAAGCAGATCCTCAAGTATTCTACCACAAAAATAACTCCACGCCACCACAAGCACACGCACGAACTGAAGTTAGCAGAAACAGTACATTCAAATACTTCCAACTGCCTGGAATTCAAACTATGACACTATCTTTAGGGCGAAACCAGCGAAAAAATATACCAACCCACAGCAGTGTCCACACGTTACCCCAATAACTCACTTCCCTTTCTCAACTCTAGCTGTCACTGTGTCTATTTACCACAGTTACCGTTCTCCCATCTCCACACAAAACGTCGCACGAACCTTAACCAGCATTGCCCATCAACCACGCCTTCGCATTCTGTGCCGTCACCCCCGAAATGAATGGGTTAGCTGAAGTGCTTCAATCCCCCCTCCTGTTTCGCTCTCATTACACATAAGCCGCCACTCACCAATTTTCGAAACCCAAGAGGATAGTGTCTCAAGGCATATCGTCTCCAGCACTCAGTGTTCCGAAGCAGCTCCTCAACTATCCCACCAACGAAATAACGCCAAGCCATCGGCAGCAAACGCACGTACTGACATCGGCGGAGAAATGACATTCACATAGCGCCAACTGCCTGGAGTCCCACGTATGACACTACCGTAACGCCGAATGGTTGAAGTGAAGTGGTTTGGGCACTTCACCGTTTCGACCTCATCATACACTGTTTCGACCTCATCATACACAAGCAGGCACTCAAAAATTTTCGAAAATCTAAGACTCCCATAACAAAAGTGTACTGACTCAAGGCATTTCTGTCCTCAGCGCTGAATGCCCCGAAGCAGCTTCTCCAGTATCCCACCATCAAAAATAGGCTAATATATCAGCAGCAAACGCACGTTCTGACGTCAGTAGAAATACTACATTCACATAGCTCCAACTGCCTGAAATACCTCTCAAGTCACTACGCTAGCGTACCGCCTTACCAGGCGGAACAGTAGACCAAGCCGCAGCGCCGTATCCACAGGTTACCTCAATAATCCACTTAGCCCACTCACCACCAGCTTTCGCTGTTTGTAGACGGCAGTGACGTTATTACCATCTCCGCATGAGATGTTACGCAAATCTTAACAAACAACAGCTTCACGTCAACCACCCCTTCGAACTCAGTGCGGTCACCGCCGCAATGAATAGCCTAACCGAGGTGGACTAAGTCTAGCCGGTGTTGCGATCTCATACCCCACAAAGCTTTACGCAGCAATTCTCCAACGCAGAGGGCAGCGAGCCCACAAGAACCGCCCAGACCACTAAGGCAAGTCACTTCCTTCTCAAAGACTCAAATTTGCGAAGCAGCTCTTCAAGCATCCCATCACCAAAATAACGCCACGCCATCACAAGCACACCCACGATCTGACGTCAGCAGAAACACTACATTCACACAGCTACAACTGCCTGGAATCCAACCCATGGCATTAGCGTAGGGGCTAACCAAGCGGAACAATAGACCAACTCAAACCAGATTCCACGGGTTACCGCAATAACCCACCTCCATTTCTCAACTCCACCTATCTCTGTGTTTCAAGACGAAATTGAACATTCTTCTTATCTGCACAAAAACCTTCGCAAGAACCACAACAGCCAGCACCTCTACACCTACCAGTCTTTGCCATTGTGTGCCGTCGCCGCCGCAATGAAAAGCTTAACTGAAGTGCTTCAAGCCTCTCCATCATTTTCACCTCATCAAACGGATATTGCCTTAAGGCATTTCCGCCTCCAGCACTCAACGCTCCGAAGGAGCTCACGTATCCCACTACCAAAATAACGGCACGCCATCACAAGCACACGCACTTGCTGAAGTAAGCAGGAAAAGTACATTTAAATAGCTCCAACTGCATGGAACCCAAACTATGACTCTGACATAAGGCCGAACCAAGCGGAACAATAAACCAACTCACACGAGTGTCTACAGGTTGACTCAATAACTAAATTCCGCGACGCAACTCCAGCTGTCGCCGTATCCAAAGGCGGCAGTTACCGTTCTTCTCATTTCCACACAAACCGTCGCACACATCGTAACAACCAGAACCTCCACCCCAACCACTCCTTTGCATTCTATGCCGTCACCGCCGCAATGAATGGCTTAACTAAAGTGCTTCGAGCCTCACCACCGTTTTGACCTCATCACACACAAGCTATCACCCACAACTTCTCCAAAGCCAAGCACTTCCACAACAAACAGACACTGCATCAAGGCACTTCGTCTCCAGCACTCAGTGCCCCGAAGCTGATCCTCAGGCATCCCTTCACCAAAATACCGCTAAGCCACCAGCAGCAAACGCACGTCCTGACATCGGCAAAAGCACTATGTTTACATAACTCCAACTGCCTGGAATCGAATCGATGACACTGCCGTAAGGGTGAACCAAGCGCAACAATAAACAAACTCACACCACTTTCCACTCGTTACCCCAATAATTCACTTAACTCACTCAACTCCAGGTGTCCCTGTGCCTAAAGACTGCAGTGGTCGTTCTTCCCATTTGCATTGGAAGCGTCATATGGACTACAACAACAAGCATGCCCACATTAATCACTCCTTTCAATTCTGTGCCGTCACCAACCCAAGAGTGACATAAATGGAGTGACTAGGGCTTCCCCACTGTTTCGACTTAATCACATGCTGTGCACTAATTGTCTAGGCAAAAACATTCTCACAAAAAACGGGTACTGGGGTAAGCCAGTTGCATCTCCATAAGGGAGCACCAAGAAGTACTTCCTCATGTAATTCATCCAGAAAAACGAGAAGCCTTCAGCAGCAAACGCACAAACTGAAAACAAGATAAAACCAGCATTCACGTAGCTGCAAATGCCTGGATTGCCCCATGATACTTAAGAATTCCGTACAAACGAATAAAGCAAAACAATAAAGCAACTCACACCAGTTTCCACATGCTACCTCATTAACCCACTTCCCAAACTCAACGCCAGCCGTCAGTGTGTCTGACGAAGGCAGTGGCGTTCTTCCCGTCGCTGCAGAAAACGTCACAAACAATAACAACTAGCATCCATGCACTAACCACCCCTTCGCATTCTGTGCCGTCACCTGACAACTAACGGTTTAATTCAAACGGTTCAACCCTGCCCACAGTTTTGACCGGAGCATACAAGCCGCCACGGACCAATTATCCAATCCAAAACATTTCCACAAAAAACAGACAGCCTGGCTCCTACTGCAAACCAGCTCAGCCTCCAGCACTCAATATTCCTAAGCAGCTCCTCAAGTACCCTAGCGGCAAAATACCTGTAGCCTCTCCGCACCGAACGTACAAACTGAAACCGGGACGCAACTATGCTCACATAAATACAAGCGCCTGGAATGCCCTCAGATACACGCCACAAGCGAACTGTGGAACCAAGGGTAACAATAAAGCAACTCACACAAGCGTGCACAGCACACCTCATTAAACCAGTTCCCCCACTCAACTCCCGCTCTGCTGTGCCTGTAAATGCCATTGCCCGTTTTCCCCACCCTCCACACAGAACGTTGCACAAATCGTGGCAACCAGGACCTCCAACCCAGCCACTCCTTTGCATTCTGTGTTGTCGCCGCCGCAATGAATGGTTTAACTGAAGTGGCGCGACCCTCCCCACCGTTTTTTTTGCATGTCACACAAGCCACCACTCACCAAATTTCTAAACTCAAACATTCCCACAACAAACGGATACTGCATCAAAGCATTTTCGTGTCGAGCACTCAGTGCCCTGAACCAGATCCTCAAGCATCCCACCACCAACATACCGCTAAGCCATCAGCAGCAAACGCACACCCTGACGTCGGCAGAAACAATAAATTCACACAGCTCCAACTGCTTGAAAACGAACCCATTACACTACCGTAAAAACTAACCAAGCGGAACAACATAGAATCTCACACCAGCGTTCACAGAGTACCTCAATAACCCACTTCCCCAACTTAATCCCAGCTGTCGCCATGTCTTAAGACGGCTGTGGCCGTTCTTCCCATCTCCGCAAAAACATTCCCACGAACCGTAACAACATGCATCTCCACGCCAACCACTACTTCGCATTTTGTGCCGTCACCGCCGCAACAAATAGCGTAACTCAAAACCTTCGAATCTCCCCACCATTTCGACCGCATCACACACAAAATGCCAGTCGACGATTCTGCAAACCCAAACATTGCCACAACAACGGATATAGTCTCAAGGCACTAATTTTTCGTCTACAGCAATTAGTGCCCCGAAGGAAATCCTCAACTATCCGAACACCATAATGACGCTTCTCTATCAGCAGCAAACACACGTTCTGACATCGGCGGAAAACGATATTCAAATAGCTCCAATGCCTGAAATCCAAGCCATGACACTACCGCAAGGGCGAACCAAGGCAGAACAGTAGACTAACTCGAGCAAGGTGCCGCACGTTACCTCAAACACCCACTCCCCCCACTTAACTCCAGCTGTCCGCGTGTCCGTCCGGAAAAGGCAGTGACTGTTCTTCTCATCTCCGCACGAACAGTCGCGCGACCCGTAACAACCAGAACCTCCAAACCAACCATTCCTTTGCATTCTATGGCGTCACCGCTGCAAAAGAAAGTTTAACTGAAGTGCGTCGGGCTTTCCCACCGTTTCGATCTCATCACACACAAGGTACCACTCAAACATTCTCCAAGCCCAATCATTTCCACAACAAACAAACACTGCCTCAAGCCATTTTCGTCTCCAGCACTCAGTGCACCGAAGTTGATGCTCATGCATCCCTCCACCAAAATAACGCCACGCCACCAGCAGCAAACGCACGTCCTGACATCGGTAGAAACACTATATTCACATAACTCCAACTGCCTGGAAACGAACCCATGACACTACCGTAAGAACGAACAAGGCGGAACAATAGACAAACTCATATCACTGTTCATACGTTACCCCAATAACTCACTTCACCCATTCAGCTTCAGCGGTCGCTGTATCTGAGAACGGCAGTGTTCTTCCCATCTCCTCACCAAACGTCGCACGAACCATAACAACCAGGATCTCCTCCAAAACCACTGCTTCGCATTCTGTGCCGTCACTGCCGTAATGAATGACATAAAAAAATGATTGGAGCCTCCCCACAGTTTCGACCTCATCATACACAAGTCCCCATGCACGACGTCTTCAAAACATCCCTACAAGAGACAGAGCGGCCTCCTACTAAGACAAGCCATTTCCGTTTCCAGCACTCATTGCCCCGAAGCAGCTCCTTAAGTAGCCCATAACAAAAAAAACGCTAAGCCTGCAGTAGCAAACGCACAAACTGAATTCGGCAAAAAAACAACGTTTAACATTCTGATAGCTCCAATTGTCTGGGTTGCCGCCACCACATGAATGACACTACCCAAAAGGCGAATCAAGCGGAACAATAGACAAACTCACACCAGATTCTACAGCTTACCTCAATAACCCACTTCCGTGACTCAACTCCAGCTGTCGCCGTGTCCGAAAGCAGCAGTTACCGTTCGTCCCATCGCCACACAAAACGTTGCATGAACCACAACAGCCAGCACCTCCACACCAACCACTGCTGCATTCTGTGGCGTTACTGCCAAAATGAATAGCCTAACTGAAGTGGTTCTTAAGCCCCCACGAGCCATCATAAACCAATTCTTAAAACTAAAGTGTTCCCAGAAGAGACGGATACCCCAGCTATTAAAGCAAGTCTTCTCCGTCTTCGGTACTCAGTGCCCCGCAGCAGCTCCTCAAGTACCCCCGACCACAATACTGCTAAACCTTCAGCAGCGAACACACTAACTGAAATAGGCAGCCAAAATATATTCACTTAGCTCCAAACGCTTGAAATGTTTCCCAACCCATGATCCTAGCGTACGGACAAACCAAGCGAAAAAAGAAACCAATTTATGGCAGTTTTGGGACGTTACATCAATACCCCACTTCCCCTGTCAAGTCCAGCTGTCGCTGTGCCTGTAAGCTGCACTGTTTCTTCTTCCAAATCTCCGCACAAAACGTCTCAAAGAATAATAACCAGCAGCTCTACACCAACCATCCCTTAGCATTCTCTGCCGTCATCGCCGCAACGAATAGCTAAACGGCCTTATCACACATAAGCTGCCACGCACCAATTCCTCTTACCAAAACATTTTTACAACAACCAAGCACTTAGACTACAGCGCCAGGGCGTTTGTGTCTAGAGCAGTCAGCGCCCTGAAGCAATTCCTCAAGTATCCCACCACCAAAATAACGGTAAGCCATCAGCAGCAAACGCACATTCTGACATCGGGGCAAAACCTATATTTACATAGCTTCAGCTGCCTGGACTTTAACCCATGACGCTACCGTAAGGGCGAACCAAGCGGAACAATGGACAAACTTACATCAGTGTCCATAAATTACCTCAACCACCCACTTTCCTAACTCAACTCCAACTGTTGCTGTATCTGAAGACGGGAGTGGCAGTTCTGTCCCTCCCCACAAAAAACGGCAACACGCACCATAGCACCCAGCATCTCTAAAATACCTTCGCATTATGCATCATCACCGCCGTACTGAATAGCAAAACTCAAGCGACTCGAGTCTCCCCACCTCTGTTTGGACCTCATCACACATAAACCGCCATGCACCAATTTTCCAAACTAAAACATTCCAACAAAACACAAACATCGCCACAGCTACAGCAAACCATTTCCGTCTGCAGTATGCAGTGTCTCCAAAGCAGCTCCTCATGCGCCCCGCCACCCAAATAAAAATAAGCTTTCAGCGGCAAACGCACTAACTGAAGTCGCCAGCAAACAAACATTCACATACTTGCAAGTGCCTTCAGCGCCTCCCAACCTATGAGACTAGCGTAAATATCAATCAAGCAGAACAATAAACCAGCTCACAACCGTTTGCACAAGTTACCTCAGGAACCCACCTCCAGCACTCAACTATAGATGCTGCTGTATCTGTAAACGCAGTGACCGTTATTCCCCCCGTCGCAATACATCACGCTAGCCGTAGCAGTCAAAATCTCTACAGCTACCATCACTTCGCACTCTTTTCCGTCGCCGCCCCAATGAACAGCTTAAATGGTTCGAGGCTTCTCAAGGTTTCGACCCCATCACACATAAGCCACCACGTAGCCGTTATACAAACTAAGATATTGCCCCAAAACACACATACTCCGAGTACTACGGTAACCCAAGTCCTTCTCCAGCAATCATTGTTTCAAAGCACCTCTTCATGTCTTGATGTACCCCGTCAATAAAATAACGCTACATGGCCAGCAGCAAAACGCACGAACTGCAATCGGCAAAGAAGCAGCATTTACACAGTTCCAAGTGCCTGAAACACCCGCCAACCGCGATACTTGGGTGCGAACGAACCAACAGGTGCAATACACCAACTCACACCAGTTTTCAGAGGTTGTCTCAATAGCCCACTTCCACCACTCAACTCCAGCTGTTGCTGTTACAACGGCAGTGACCGTTCTTCACATGTCCGGACATAACGTCACAACCTGGACTACCAGCATCTTTCCGCTAACCAAACCTTCGCATTCTGTGTCTTCGTAGGTGCAACGAATAGCCTACGTCATGTGGTCTCCTCACTATTTTGACCCCATCACACATAAACCGACGCTCACCAATTTTCCAAACCCAAACTTTCCCAGCTGCTGCAAGGCATTAAATTTCCGTCTCCAGCACTCAGTGCCCTAGAACAGTTCCTCAACTATCCAACCACCAAAATAACGCCAAGCCATCAGCAGCAAACGGACTTCCTGACATCAGCAGAAGCAGTACATTCACATAGCTCCAACTGCTTGGTATCCAAACCATGACACTTCTGTAAGGACGAACCAAGCGGAACAATAGACCAACTCACACCAGTATCTACAGGTTACCTCATTAACCCATTTCCACAATAAACTCCAAATGCTGCTGTGTCCGAAAAAGGCAGTCACCGATCTTCCCATCTCCGCCACACAAACCATAACAGCCATAAACTCTCCACCAACCACTCCTTCAAATTCTGTGTCGTCATCACCGCAATGAA
>JRZD01020065.1:0-11424 GCA_000826945.1 Eimeria nieschulzi
TACCTATTGCCCATTCTTTCCCAAGTCCCTTTCCATTCACATCACATAGCCTCGCTAGCGGATGTAGAAACGTCTCAGGGTGATAACTAGCCGTGTGCTTCCTGAACTACCGAGCCATGGCCGGCCTGTGCATTCCTGCCCTTCTAACCGAGAACTAAAAAGGAAGTTGGTAGTTCTCTGACTCTTCAAGTGTAGTATCGTCATTAGTTGAGAGTGCACTTGAATATTTCCATCCCCATCCTAATGTAGCGTGTCTATGGATAAACACCACGTTTCGTTCATGAGCCCTATTCCATGTGTTGGATGGACAAGTGGTTGTGCAGAAAATGTGGTGCTTGCTTATATGCCATCTGAATTACAATCTTTTGTCTTTTGATGGGCATTCCAAGGAGAGAAGGGAGTGCTATCATGGTGATGAACAAATTATTTTTACAGAGTAGTATAAGCCCCAGGTCCGCAGCTAGCGCTGTTTTCGTCTTGGGTTATCGAGGTTTCCGTGGTGATCAGCAACTTGAACGCCTCAATTAAATTGGTAACTCTACAGGGAATATTTGCATGTTTAAATGTAAAATACGCGTTTTGACTGTCGTTGAAGACGGCATCAGTCAGTTAAGCGCACAAGACAATCGGCTAAGCCGCTGGACAGGTGGACTCTGGGCGCATTGTGAGTCTCCTTGCATGACCCATTTAGTATTTAGTGTTGTGATTACATTTTCACGCTTTTAAGGCTCCTGCTTTCTCAGCATTGCTTCTGCCTTTGCGACAGTCGGCAGCGGTGTCACTGGAGTCAAACCCTAAAGTTTGCACCACAAGAAGGCGTTTCCGTTCATGGGATCGGCAAAGAACCTGAAATCTTTAATTACACAATTTAATTTAATATATTTTTCAATAGCACCTGGCCGATTAGCCCCAGCTCTTCCTTGCCAATCCTTCAAGTGGGGAGTCAGTCCTGCCCGTCACTTCAAGGAGCATATTGTTACTTTCATCCGCAAGCTGATGATTTTTCCTTTTTCTTACTTATGTTTTTAACTGGATGGTGACTATCACTTGAGGACAAGCCGAAAAAGGAAGAACCATGCGGATCTTCTTCAGTTTTACGTGACTTCTGGACGCATCCCTATCCACAGCATCACCCCTGAATGCTCTCTGTCTTTTTTTCTTTTGCTGCTTCTCCCCTAAAGAAATAATGGAGCACAGGAGGTGCGGCAGTCTCCACCGTTTCTGTCCAACCAGGGAGTATGACGCAGAGTCGTCTTTGGTGGATGAGGCAATAGCTACCTTGCGCTCAGCTGCGCATCGCGCATATAGCAAAAAAAGAACGGGAGTTGCTTCTGTTCAGTGCGACTTGGCACCTGAACCCCAACCGACTCCCCCCGCGTCTCCTGTGGCTTCTGTGACGAAGCCTCCAGAAGAACCTGAATCAGGTAAGGGGGAGTTGAATATAAACGGCACTGTCCTTCTCGCATCCGACTGGGATCTCATCGATGACGACGTGCGATTTGCGCACTATCCCCTCCTAGATCTCCAGTGCTGCGGGGCCAGGGAGCGGCACACGCAGTTTTCGGCGCGACAAGAAAACCGTAACCTGCCTCGGCCCCTCAGGCGGGTGCAGCTTCAACTGCTACGACAGGAGCTGCAGCAACAGCGGCTGCAGCGAATTCCAAAGCATCGCGAGGCCTTCCCTGTTCTGGCCAGCGAAGTAAACCCAGAGGCAAATGACGACCTAAGGAACCGCATTAGGCAAACGTACGACCACGCTCACTCCCACCCCCTGCATATTGATGATAGTTATCTCAAACTACATATGAAATCCAAACAGCGAAACCGCCGTCCCACTCCTGGCCGGTTCGGCCACAGACGCTGTTGCCATCCAGAAGTAGCCAGGCCGCTATACGTCGAGGCCCCTGTCTGCGCTTGTCCCCACGTCATCCCTCCTCCCCAAGGCTGTTGCATCTGCACCTGCAGTCACTGCTCTGCTCAGCCTCGATGGAATGTACAGCCACTTCAAGCTCCTGCGGATGCTTGCGCTCCTCTCGAACAGCCAGGCACTGCTCACGGGGGGACCATCCCTCCACCATGCGGAAGCCAGCCCGTAGTGCTTTCCTCTTATGATCCCCGTGCAGGTCAGGGATCCTATTATCCTACTTTTCTCGTAAACGCCCGCGTCGGGCCTCCCATAGAGGCACCAGCCGCTTCAGTTGGCTTCCCGCTGTTTCCGCTGCAATCTGGAGCGAGTTTTGGACATAAGTGTTAGGGCGGAGAAAGCAACTGTTGCCTCAGTTTTCTCATATGCACTGAAGCTGCTCGGGAGAAGGGGGCTGTGGCTTCTCATGTGTCTTTGGGCAGTGGAGACAAAAGCATTTGCCTTTCTCGGTTTTGCCATTTGAATGCCGCCAGGAGCTTCAAACAACACAGGAGCCGTGGAGAAACATTCTATTAATTTGTTTTCTTGTGCCTTGCCATCGACGCTTCGCGTAAGGAGCGTGCCCTGAAAACCTTCGGTGTAAGGCTGACACCAACTGTATTTTGGCTCCCACATAAATCCAAAGGAGGCGGAGAAAAGGCAATGCTTTTAGCAGTATTAAAGCAGGGAATTGCAGCGTGTTGTCTGATGGTTAGTTCCATCGTGCTTATTTAGGAATTAAACTGCCAACACCAAAACTCCACTATACTTACGTTGCTCTTTAAGGCCATGTCATGGGGAAAACGGTTGTGCACGCATGGCCCAACCAGTCTGTCAAACTAAAAGAAGTTCTTTTGAAAGCCCGTTATAGAGCTGAGAAGGAGCTCTGGTTCTTTACCAGCCGCTCCCTCGTGACCCTACTGGCTGGTGACTACTAACTTTTTTTCTTGCTTTCGGCAGCTGTTCCGAAATACGTATTGAACGAACTGGCATGCAACAAGGTGCACCTCCTCCCTTGCCCCAATCCTAAACACATCCATTCCCCAGCATTTCCTCGTATTCAACCAATGGTCCAAAGCCTGCTTTCTCTTTGCATGCTCCGCCTCTCTTCCTCGCAGCTCAAAGCCGAAATACGCCTGCGACATTTGGAACCTGTAGACTCCCAAAAGAAGTGTTGCCGTTTCACCAGCGTCTGGCCTCACCTGCCGAATGGCACACAGGGCACGGAACAGCCAAGCCGCAAGGGACGAATGGATGCAGCTAACCTGTATCCCATACTCTCACCGAATACACTCTCCAACTAGATGAGCTACTGCTCCAAATAAGCACAAGCACCCATATGCTGCTTAAGTCACTAATTGCTGTAGTAAAGGCAACCAATGCAATACCGAACACGTACAGTGTCATACCACAGGGTGTCTGTCCTAGAATGCGCCGCCCCGCATTAAGATCCCCTTTCTTTTCACAAGCCCAGATGCATTCTAAATGAAATCTCTTTATCTGCACTATATAAGCTGTGCTTTTCCGCTTATGTCTTGTAGAGACCCATACACGATCTTCGGGCTAGTCAGAAGTAGCTCTCTCGAGGGCAACAGCAGGCTAGCACCTCGAGGTTATCTAAAAACCATAACTAATTTACAAGATTCTAACGACAAACTAAAACAGCAGCGGGTCGCCGCATTTTCAGCTACCTTAAAGCTATACCAGCAAACCCAAGAGGTCTCAGAGCTAGAAGAGCTCTATGCCCGCCTATTGCGCAAGCCAGCAACTGGAACTTCAAATTGCCAAGTTAGACAAAGAGAAAATGAAAGGGATGTTACGAGAGGATTTAGGAGTAACCCTGCAAAACCTAGCTGAGACGCAGCAGCAGCTGCGTCTTACCGATAATTTAAACGAAACGCTAGAAGAAGCAGGCAGAAACATAGCGAGCACAGCTTGTGGTTTGGAAGCCAAACTCTGGGGGTGCTGAGCTAATTCCATACTCTTAATCCAACAAACAAAACAAACACAAGCCAACATTCCCATGCATTTAATCTCCCCAGAGGCACAACAACGCACGTTCTGTACTACTTGCACCAAGCCAGGGTCGGAACACACCTTTGCACAGGGGCATCAGCTGTAGGCTGATGCCCAGGGATTTTTGGCAGAAGCCCACAACAGGATAGCAGGACTAGAGGAAGGGGTCTCACGAAAATGGTGGCAACGAGACACGCTTGCTGTTATCCCAGCACAACTGCAAGCTCAGGCGCGGCAGGCGGCCGCGCTGGAGGCCAACTTCCTGATTGTCACAAACCAAGCCAGGCTAGACGGCCTGGAACTTCAAACAACAAGACTGCAGACACGATAAGCGGAACAGCCACTAGCTGAGGCAGATGGACCACAAGAACGTCTAAGAGGGGATTAAGACACTAAACTTTAGGCCTTGGAGGCATCCGAGCGCGATACTCGCTGTTTGTTTTCATTTTACGAAACTTTCACCAACAAAGTTTCTAATAATAAGGGCGTTGAGCGCAGCCCTTCATCCGCAGACAGATGGACAAACGGAAAGGACGAATCGTAGGGTAAAGTAGATGCTTCGAATATTCACTACTCATTATTATTAACCCTTATTTTAAATGGAAATACCACAACCGCGCTTAGCATTGCTAGTTAATACACGCTTACTCAACCCACGACAAACTGAAATGAACACGGCACAGGCTGAGGCTTCATCTTCAGCTTGAGCTGTGAGTGTAGTGATATTCACTATACCCAAGTGCCAAAAATTCATTTTTACCAATATGCCTGGTAAGGCTCTGCAAGTGATCCCATCTTTTAAAGCACACGATACAGTGCTATTTAATTTATTTAAGAACTGGTCAACATTCCTACACGAGCATAACTGAGATGGGCCTTATTGGGTCAGCCGTACATAAGGCAGGCCTGTGAGGCATATTACACTTATGGTCCTTAGCACATCGACTCACGGTGTGACAGTCACTTTTATGGGACTTTATGGTACTGGCATTGGTAAGGTTGTGGAAGGCTTGTTCGGGCTTTGCATGAGCCGTGATCTTGTAGGAAACGTGAGATACGATCGTAGTTCACTACCGTGCTTCGTAGCTGCCCTCGTTCTGCAGCGCTGCTAAGCTGTGACGGCTGCCTGCACGGGGGAAGAAGTAGACACCTGGCTCATGCAGAATGGCCTAAACACCGAACTCTAATTTTTAAACCCTAAAGTGAGGATTGAGCGTGTCTGCCGAACCTGGTGCGATGTCGATGTAGGGCTAGGAACTGCACTATGTACGTCTTGCGCTTAACGGCACTGAGACGCACCCTTAAAAAAAGTTAAAATTTAGGGTGGAAACAATGTCTAAAAGCCACTTGGGCTCCCTAAAAGGACCTTTGTATGGTGTCTTTTCCGTTGCATCTCGTTGGACTGCAGTGAGCATTCTTTGCTTTCTTTCTGATCGTTTACACTGCTTATTTTAGTCTATTTTCAAGTTATAGCTTTAGTTGGTCATGATGGAGCTTGAATGAATTGATTTGATTCTAGCTGAACGCTATAAAGTGTTGTTACCAACACTATGTAGCGCTTCTAGTCGAACCTTCCACGGGTCTAGGCTGGGACAATGAGGATAGTTTGGTATTTTTCATATATATTTGAATATTATACACGTGCATTATGTGTTTCTTTGTATGCAGATTTACTGGTAATAAACGATCTGGGGAATGTAGTCCTAAGGCTACAGCCAAATACGATGTGGGGATATCTAGCTGGGGTTCTCCATAGCCGGCATCCCACTTGGCAACCCCCACCTCAGCTTTGCTGGTAAGAAGAGATGCCCTCATTTTTGTATTTTCACGTTGCGATATTTACTTGCATTTTTACAAATAACGAGGTTTATTGTTCCTTTTTCTTTCCAGGGCTTTTGTAATCTGAGCAAAAATGAAATCGTTTTGCCGTTTCCTCCTTGGTTGCGCTCTACTGGCGCTGCCTGTTAGTGCTGCAAAGAACTTCTTTGACCATATGGAAATGCCGGGTGATTACGAATCTCTTTTGAGCGCGTTGAGCAGCATGTTTACGCCTTCTCCCGAGAGGCTGGCACTTCAGAAGGAACAGTTGCAACGGGCGCTTGAGATACTTGAGAAGGACGAGTCGCCAGAGCAGGTGGAGGTTTACCGAAAGTTGGGCGAACTGACCATTCAATACGAAGAGGAGCTTGTAAAGATCTACGCGCGGATGCTGGAAGTCAAGGCCCTGCTGGATGGAGACGTAACTACCGAAGAGAATGAAAGACTGCGGGCTGAGATGCAGAGTCTAATCGATAATTACGCAGAAACAACCACAAAACGCGATATAGCTATGGTAGATGCCGGCCTTCTTTCCGCAGAAAAAGCAAGAGAAATTATGGAGTTGAAGGAGACGAAATTCTACCAGAGTGTGTTAGACAAAATCGTCTTGGCACCATTTAGGGCCTATACTTGAGCAGTTCCAATAGGTTTAACCGAAGGCTGATTCTTATGTCAAGACGTTTCCTTTGCATTCAAAGACATTTTTTCTTGAACAGCTTTTCTCGTTTTCGTCCATGGAGTTCTGCAAATGCGCACTAAAGGAAATCGCGCATACCATAGACGCTGTCTTCGCCAAACATCAAAGAAAGTGTCTGTTGCAATTTTTCCCATTTTTTATGGACCGCTCCGGTGCTTCAGGCTGGGAATAAGGAAACGTGGTCGTGACGTGTTGAAACAATTTAGGACCTTAACCTGCGGGCTCCCCACGTTTGAAGCCCCAATACAAAGGACAACATTTATATTAACTTGTTCGATTACTTTTTAAAGAAGTAGCAGACAGTAGTTTTTATTTGAAATTAGGCTTGTACTTTAGTTGCCTTTCTGTGACATACTTGTACTGTAGTGTTGACCAAAGTAGTTTCTGTATTGTAGCTGACCTGTACCATCCATCATTTGATCGGCATCGAATGAATCCCCATTCTGAAACATGTACTTTCTCTCTGCCCGTTTCAAGTACAGCGCTTGCTGCAACATTCCCCTGTTCTAAAGAGTTTCTCCCTGGTTTCGGAGAGATGTCCTATCGATGGAGCATGGCTCATACGCTCTTAATGGGGTCTGGCGAAGTGTTCTGAAGCCTTCTTTTGGCTTGCTCCTAGCTACTGTTGTGGCCACGCCGTTGTCATTTTGGCGTTGGTGTTTGTTATTATTGTTAATTCTTGCTGTAGGAAAAGAGCATACCCGAGCTGCTGCACGTGTGGTGTTCCTGCTCTCGGTTGCTGAGAGGCTGGAACTTCGCTGTGGGTCCAGTCTCTATGTTGCTTCCCAGAGTGTGACGGTCTCGCTACAGGTATTACGTTTGGCTTATGCATTAGCGCACATCCAGCTGTATTTATGGTATGAACATATAGGAGCTTGCAGTGCCGCCTTTAATGAATAATCGTACACAAGAGTGTCCAAATGCGAGAACATCAATATATGTACAGAGAGTGGTATGAAAATAAACCGCTACAAAAAAAAACATTCCCTTAAAATGTATTTAGCTGTGTCTTCTAGCTCGCGCTAACACACACCCTCCAAAATCGAAATATGAAATTTGCGGGTTCGAGAAGCATATTCCTTTGGTTGTTATATCAGCATTTTATGATCTAAGTGGGGTTGTTCCGATATCTGTCAAAAATGTTCACTTTCTTTCAGTCTGCCATTTTTTTTGAATATTTTCCTTACATGATTTGGACAAAATTAAGCTTGCTGATTGCTGAGCGCCATCAAGATATCTCTCTGTTACACACCACTCCGCTGCTCCTGCTTGTTTTCATATACCCCCGTCTCCAGTTGTCTTGTCAGCACGGAAGAAAGTGTCTTTAACATTGTTTTACCCAGACGTTTTAAAGCATATTTTAAAGCTAGTACTTCACACACTGCAATTCCCCTTCCTGTTTTGATCTCTACCTCTTAAGCACCAGTGTCTCGCCATCAAGCATCCCAATTCACTTCTTTCCTCCTCAGGCTCGTAGGGGATCGCTTACGAAAAAGAAGTTTCTTGGTGGCATAGTTGCTAGTTTTGCGTTGGCTGCGGTTCCTGTGCTCTGTTTGTAGCAGCCGCTGATGGAGGGGAACATGAATAGAGACTTTTCGATCCGCTATTAAACTTTTTTGCTCCTTTTTTTCATTCCTTCCTCGGAGTCACTGCAAGTTGAGAAGACGACTGTTGGTCCAATTTAAAAATTTTTTCGGACATCCGTTTCCAATATAAAAATTCGAAAAACTTCAGTTGTGGCAAAAATTGTTGCTTGAAAACATGGAGCAGTTTGCGAAGTAATGTGAGCCGATCAGGGAAGTGAAAATATACTCGATGCTGAGGAGAGTCCGGAGAATAAAAAAGATCTGCGCGCTGAAGTGCGCACTCTGCTTGCCGACTACAAGGAGCGCTATGAGGAACGGGGGATCTTGCCGTTCAAGGCAGGGTTTATTACCAAAAAAGAAATCGCAGGAGGCGTGGAGATTCAGCCGCTGGAGCTGTTTGGTAGTATTGAGGAGGTACTTATAAAGCCAATAGCAAAATACACTTGAACTGTATGTCACTCTTGCCTCCTTTGTGCTCCTCATTTGTTAAGGAGCACTTTTCCCTTACGCATCAAATCTCATAGGATTTGCTGTGCGTGGGATTACATTCCGCTTGACTTACAAGCCATACATTTTCCAAAGACGGAGAAGGAAAATGAATATGAAACCCCTTAATATGCGCTCTCCATTATATGACTCTCCTCTTTGCAGCTTTTGCCTGTCTTTGCTAAGCATTTTCACCCTGCGGTTTTCTCTTTTCAAGGATCTTCACAGGCCATTCAATTTTTTTGGTGCATTTCAAATATTAACTACCAATTGATGATATTCAGTATGCGCGAATTCGTCTCTAATATTCTAATATATAGTTCCGTTGCCTTGGATACGTCACTCAACTCATAAGTGAAAGCCGGTTTCCAAGACAAAATTCAGGTTTACGGCGGACTTCCCTTGCGGCCTGTAACCCCTTAATCAGAGTCTAATTTTAAATCTTGAAAGTTATTAAAGTCTTTTAAACTTTATCACCTTAAATTACCTTGATCCCACGTCATCCACATCGACACTTCGGAGGGCTTGGGGTTAAACACGAAGAAGATCTGGGAGCTAAACTCCGAACGTCCAAACGACTATTCCAAATTCAAGCTTTAAAGACTCCCAACTACAACCCGGTTCTCCACATTAGAGTGCGACTCCTCCACTCCTCTTTCCCTTGGCTAGCTATGGCTTGCTGGAGCTTCTCCATTCAACTTTGTATAATGCGTGTGCATGGTCTGCGGATGTGCATATATTTGAGGCGTCAGCTGGACGTCTCTAACACTTGTGTGACGCTCGTACTTCGGCCTCTCTTTAAGGCCATATGCACTAACAAGAAACGATAACTTAAGAATAGTTAGGCCGCAAAGAACCCTGCCAACTTTGCCCTTATACGGCTTGCCTCTTTAAGGCCATGCCGACTTGACTACAGCCAAGCGACAGATATATGCGGCCAAGGTGCAGCTGGCCTGAACGTTGAGCGCGCACCCATCCGAATACACGATTCGAGGAGCTGGGATACTGCTCCTTATTTGTACACAGTCAACCATTATAATCGCTGTTAACTTAAGATATTAATTAAAACAATTTTAAGTGAAAACAAACAAGCAAGAATTGCTAGTTCAAGCACACGCATAAACATGCTACTAGCCTTAGGCTGGGCTATTGCAAGAGGCAGATCAACAAAAAGATCCACTGACCGAAACATACTCGACTTAAATTAGATAAATGGCACATTTTTGTTTTCCGTGGTCTTCGGACGTGCGAAAAGCGCTCCTGTATAAAAATGTTTTATGGTTAGATGGGATGCTAGAGGAAGCGTTCATGTTGCGATTTTCCTTTCATTGTTTTTGTGATGCAGCATATATTTCTCTAAACTTTCCCTCTTTGCTGTTGAATAAATAATGTTTTTGCCACAGAGAATTAGCGACTGGAGGTTCCCATATACACCAGCTTAACGATGGTTGCGCATGACGACACTGGTTCTGTACACCTCCCAACGGCTACTTCGGCCCTTATCTATTTTCTAACCCATTTCCCAGCGGTTTATTTTTAAATATCGGCGATGGTTTCAGGAGAGGAAAATACAGAAATTCCACGAAAGAAGGAGTCACTTCCCGGAAGGGCAAAATTTGGGGCTTATACTACCCCCGGTCCGACACCTATTAACCATAAAAATATGAATACATAAAAAATATACACTTTTTGTTGAATTTATTTTTAAATCTGTTACGAGGAGGAGGATCCCATGTGCAATCCGCCAGTCGACAACGCAATCGACTACACCATCTGAAACCCAAAACTCGAAGATGCCCAGCTAATCTCAAAGCCGCAGCCACTTTTTCTACCTTCGTGCTTTCCCATGGCAGAAAGCTATCCGATGTTGTTGCTGGTACTGTTAGGGTTGTTCTTTGGCCGTCCTGCAGCTCTTGGGAGCTTTTTGAGGGGCCCAAGGGGCCCCCTGCCTTCTCTCCCTCCCAGAAAGGCCGTCTGCTTCCTCTGGTGCTGTAGAGTCGTCTCCTTAAGGGAGGTGTCCCCTCGTGGTGTCCCTTCTGTCCTCCGTGCCAGGGGTTCGTCGGGGCGGCCTCCGTCGCTGCTGCAGTCCCTAGAGGCGGAGTTGAGCAAGGCAGAGGCCCTGCTAACGCAGCGGAGTTCCCCTTTGGAGCAAGGGGCCCCTGAGGGCCCCCCCAGTGTGGCTGCTCCCGCTGACTGGGTGCAGCAGCAGCAGCAAGCCGTAGATAAGGCCCTCGCTGAAGGTCCCCAGGAAGACTTTCTGCCAGCCGTAGATAAGAAACTCGAGCTTTTGCTGCAGCGGGCAGCGGAGGGCCCTGGAGAAGGGGGTCCCCACCTCTTTGACGTAAGCCCCTAGCGAACCCACGCATAAACCCTCACACATAAAAACCGCCAAAAGGGGCTTCCCGCCTCAGGCTGCAAACAGTCCAAAGGCTAGCCTCCTCAGCAGCAGAGGGACATTTCAAGGGGCCTCTCGGAAGCAATGGAACCTAAGCGCATACTTTTCAGGGGCCCCTGCAAACGCTTCCCTCCGCCTTAACCCCTTTTGTGCGTTGTGCTGCTTTTCCTGCTGCTACTGCTCTGCTGATGCAGCTGCTGCTAAGTCGCATTCGTGAGGGGTACTTTGGGGAAGAAGGCAGCGCGGCCTTGAGCAGGATAGAGGTAAGAAACGGGGTGTACATACACCACAGAGTCGCTGCTGCGGAAGGGCTGATGAGCCTCACTGCTGCTCGTGCTGCTGCTGCTGGGATGTACGTACAGCGTGAGTCGGAGGAAGCAGCAGCACGAGAAGCAGCAAGTTTCGCCTTCTCAGGGCTGAAGGGTCTCACCCCCACACAGATAGCAGAGTCTGCCCCTGAGGGGGCACACAGAGTAGCAGCAGCAATCCGCACGCTTCCTCCCCACTTACTCTCCAAGGGACA
>JRZD01020066.1:0-16527 GCA_000826945.1 Eimeria nieschulzi
TGTTAGACCTTTACTTATATTTAGATATATTTATTTATAATGTTTATTTATATTTAATAAATATTAATAACTGTTTTTATTTCATTTTTTAGTAGAATCGAATTTTGAACCGTGAGAGGCTGGCCACTTTAAACTGCTGAGGTCTTCGTCCCCCTCTATTGAAATGCTTCTCCCACCCTTCTTCATTTAACTACATTGAACAATTATTTAAAATTATTTAATTCTTTTAAATAAAATAAATGGAATTATCTTTTTCTTTCTCTCCTGTCATAAATACAACGAGTTGCCGAGACACCTCAAGTGACCTTCAAATGGGGCTGTGCATGCGTTGCACATTTTACGAAATTTCTTTTTCTTTACTCAAAACCAACAATACTTTATTATTTCCTTTTTTATATTGTTATTTTTGGATTATTCTTATCAACGTTCCATCGGCAGAATTCCAGAAAACAAAACAGCTATGTGCAATAACCCCTGATTAGGAGTTAGTAACAGTCGATATTCCTTTAGTTATTTATTTACTAATTAAATATCATTAAAATGAATTTTTTCGAAACAACTTACGGGTTTTTCCATGGCCCTGGCAGCAGCCTCCTTGCCTCTCATCCCTACGGCAAAAATTCTTTTTACACTGTGCCTGAGAGACGAGGGCCCCTCTGGGGTTTCAGCGATCAAACGCTTCCCGGCGTCCCGGGGCCTCAATGGCTACTAAAGGATAATCCAAATAAAAGTGAAACAGAAGGAAAGTGTGGGCTTTCCACCACCTATGCAGACGCGTACCAATTCCGCCGCAGGCATTTCGACATACTCAGTTATGACGTCAATGAAGAGAGAAGCAAAGAGCGAGAAAAGGAACTTTCTCTGTCTTTTGAAGCAGAGACAAACAGAATAAAAGACAGCAGCTTGAAAGAAACAGCGGCGGGCTCAGAAAACCCTCTGTATGCTATGCAGCTTCGGCGCGACAGGAGACACGACTCGTTGTCTGCGTCTCAGACAGCGCAGCGCTTCTGTGCAGACGCTTCTCACCCGCACGCGTTCGATACCTCCTCCAGAGTTATTGGGAAGTTCTCAGCCGATCCCAACTCCCCGGAATGTTTATTTGCCTCTCAGAAAGAAAAGAAGCGAACAAATACAATTACAGGAGAACGGAGACAGCCGGCAGGACTCGACGGATTTCGAGCGAGCCTCACTGCCTTCCCGCCCAAACTTCACTCTGCAAACAAAACAGGAAATTAACGAACAATAAATAAACACATAAAAGCAAAGTGCCAACAACAACAGCAGCAACAAACACAAAAGCATCCCCTCCAAAGACAGCCGATCTTCCTGTGCCTTTCCCTGCCGTCTCACGGCAATCTCTTGAATGTCTGGTTGCTGCTTTCTCTTATCCCAAACCCTCAACAACCTCAGCAGCAGATAAAACACACTTTTTCCACAACTAGGTGTTGTACTGGGAACATGTTTTCTTTAGTGTGCTCTCTTTATGTTTACTTCTCTGTTCTCCGCCGAGTTTGGCTTTAAACGATTTAACCCATGTGGGGGGTTTAGTAAAAGCGACGAAAATGCCTTTCTTCCCTCGTAGTACAAAATTCCCTCCGTTGCGCTTGGCTGCTGAGGTGTACGTACACCGGAAAACGATGCTGTAATGCTCTCGTGTAGTTTAGCTCCGAATACACTCGGCGTGTTCCCTTGTTATGGAGGCTGTCACAGCTCTCCTCCCTCATCCCAACAAGCAAACACACTCTGGCCGTAACAGACACCGCAGGGGGCCCTTGGCCAGGGGCCTCCAGCAGGGGAGAAAAGAAGCAGCCCGGTAGCGACATTCAACTATGTTAACAAGTATTATTGTGTCTGCCTATATATGCACGCAGAAGACACCGTCAGACCGAGCAGCACTAGCTACCCAAAGCTATGCCCTGGCCCGCTAGGTGTCCATACACCCCAGGCCCTTGGGCTTGAGGCCAGCAGCCTCAAGCTGAGGCACGGCAAATAGGCAAATGAAAGGAGCGATCGCTTCATCCGGATCGCCTTCATTTGCTGTTTTACCCAAAAGACTATTCCGCTTATTTTGCAGACAGACGAGAATTAGGGCTTAGATTTTGTGTTTGTTATTTCAGCGCTTTTCTCTTCCTGTAATCCCCTTGAATTGTCAAAATCAATTCATTACTTCAGTAATGTATTTAGCTGTTTTCCAGGAGGGCAACAATTGCGTGTAGTTATGAGAGGAGGAGGCAGCCCGGCTCTTTGGTTTGGGTGTTGGGTGGGTGCCTGGGCAGAGGCGACAGACCAGCAGCTGCTGGCCCCTGGCCGCAACTCCTGGCTGCTTGGCTCCGCTGAGGCCGCCAGAGCCTCAGAGAAAGACGCGCCTCATGAGAGGAGCCTTCCTCGGGGAGAAACTCTTTGCTGTTGAAAAAATTGTTTCTGTCTAGCGGGTGTAAGCACAGGCCAGAGGACCCCCGTTGTATCCTAACTGCCACTGTGTGATTGTGGTGTACGTACACCGTAATACAGCGTTTTAGTTGCCCTGACAGGCTAGCAAATGGCACTCGGCATTTTATTTTTCAACAAAAGAGGCAAGAGTCTCAGAGTCACCCATTGGCTCCCGCCAGTCGGCTGCTCCGCGGCAACTGTCTTCTCACGAAGACGCAGACGAGTTCTGGCGTGTCTTTTTGTAGCAGAGAGTCTATTAAAAAAATAATAGGAATTTAATAGATGCAATAGAAATATACAAGGTAACGATCTTGTGTCTCAGAGTTTGTTGTCCTTGTATTGCCAGCAGCCTTTTTAAAGATGCAGTCAAAACCCCCAGAGCAGCCGCTGCCACTGAGAGAGGCCTGCAACGATCGGCTGCAGTTCGCATGCGTATTTTGGGGTCCGGTTGGGAATTGAATTGTTTCTGAATGATGCTTAACACCAGAAATAATCCGGATACGGTTTTTGTCTTTCTCCTGCTAGAGCCCGAGGCTCGGGTGTCTGGACACCGTACGCGGCGGAACGGCGCAATCGCTGCCTCACGGCCGCTATTTTTGACCGTCTTATTTTTTTTCCTTAGAATCCCTTCCTTCGTGTTTTTGCATTGGCTTTATTTGCAATTAGAGAAAAAATAAATTATAAAGCGGCTTGAGGAGTGAGCCCTCTGCCTGACACGGCATGCATGTCTGCTTGCTTTGCTGGCCATTTTCTTTTATTTAAAAGAATACCCAAAACAAACAACTCGTCTCAGTGGGAATTGATGAAGAGTTACTTGTTCTGAGCCAAAGAAATCAGAGCAATCCGTGCCCTCGTTGGCCCGCGTGGTTTGTGGTTTGTGGTTTGTGGTTTGTAGCGGCCGAAACCACCAGTAAACCTCAGCATTATCATTTCTCTACTTTTCCCAACGTGAACTTGGAACAGCCGCAAAACAGCAGCAATGAAGATGAGGGGTTCATTTGCTTTTCATGCGGTTGCTCTCGTGGCAGCCTACGCCTCGTTCCACGGCTATCTCGGCTCCTTTGCATCTGCCCCTATAGCGAATAAGAAAGGTAAGCAAGTAGATTCACCAGCAACCCCACTCATGAACACATCAGCGAATTTTTGGCTTTTAACACCTCTTTAAATGAATTCTTTTTTTTCTTTTCAGTGTCTGTCTCGGAAGTTTCGTTCGATAGTCACATAGAGGACATTCAGTGGTGCGGCGAAGACCACCGAACAATTCTTTTAAAAACACGCAAGGGGCGTCTGTACAGGTCAAAAGACGGGGGCAAGACTTGGATGGAAATAACAGATTTATTAAAAACGGGCGAGCCAGATTCGGCGGTGGTTGTAGACAGCATCATGGCTTCTCCAGTAAATAAAAATATAATTGTCGTCGTTGGCACGCATCGAAACCATTTCGTGTCCGAGGATGCAGCGGTCACTTTCCGTAAAATCCAATACTCATCAACTATTCACAACTTTCATTTTCATCCTACGCGGCCAAGCTACGCCTTGCTTTCCACTTGGACAGACCCTTGCTATTCGAAGACAGGCAGCAGGAGAGGAGCAGAGTGTAATCACCAGCTGTACTATACGCCGGATCTAGGACGCACATTCAAACTTATTGGGGAATATGTCGTTCAGTTCTCTTGGGGAGACAAGAAAATTGGTGTTCAGGACAATATCTACTTCACGCAGCACCGGGGGAAGTCCGGCGATCAGCCGCGGTACGGAGGATGGGTGAGTTGAGGTGTACATACAGCTGGCGAGTCCTACGCATTTTTTTTCTTTTTGGCCTGTTTCTTCACAACTTCATCAAGGAATACGCACTTTAATTAGTGTATCTTATTATAATTATTTTTAAATAAAGAAATCCACATTATTGTATGTTCATTTGTTATTTACAGTCGAAAAACGTCGATCTGATGGTCACGAAAGACTTCGGGCGCTCCGTCAACCGTCTCGTTTATCGCGGAAATAAATTTCTTCTTTCGAACGGATATTTCTTCGTGGCCAAAGTCCGCGATGCCGTCAAGCAGACTGTCACGCTTCTCGTTTCCGTCGATGGCGGAAGTACCTTTTCAGTAAGCAGCTCAACTTTTTGCGTTGGGCATACAGTTCAACTCATTCAACCCCTGGGGCTCGCTAGGTCTCCGAGAGATTCGCAGGGGGCCCCCTAAGAGGTGCAAGGCACCGAGTAGCGGCCTCAACCGCAGGAAGAGCCGGAGGCAAATCGACGTCACTTGGCCCTGCAGTGGAAGCAGCGATGGCGGCAATTCCTTGTCTTATGAAGAGGGGCTTCTGCCGACTTGTGTGTTTTGAGCTTCTTTTTTTACTCTTCTTTTTCGTAGGAGTTGTTTGGCTTTTATTGCATGCAGGTTGCGAAATTGCCGGTGGAAGTTGAGGAAAAAAGCTACACGGTGCTCGACACGTCCGAAGGAGCCATCATGCTTCATGTGAACCATGGCGGCGAAGCCGTGAGTGTCTGCAGTGACCTCGAAGTTTAAATTTAAATTTAACTGTACTTTCCATCTGAGATTTCTCGGTGTTCCTTGAGGGAGAGAGAAAGAGAGGATGAAGGGCGAGTTTGTTACGAAGAAGTGTTTCGGGTGTCTGTACAGGGTCGTGACACTGGAAACGTGTACATTTCCGACGCGAAGGGAATTCGGTTTTCACTCTCTCTGCCGAACAACATCCGCGCTGGCACGGGGGAGTGCGAGTTTGATAAGGTGCTTTCGATGGAAGGAGTTTATATTGCGAATTTCCGAGACTCGATCGACGCTGCTCCTTTAAATAGCGAAAAAGGACAAGACGTAAATGAACAGGAAGAGGAGGCAGAGGGCCTAGAGCCTGAAGTAGATAAAAAACACAAAAGTGTCGCCAGCAGAGCGAGGAGCGAAGAGGTCACAAGGACAGCAATCTCCTTTGATAAGGGAGGAGTCTGGAGTTACGTAAAGGCCCCCAAAGTCGACAGCAGAGGCAAGAAAATAGACTGTCCGCCGGAGAGCTGCTGGCTGCATCTGAACGGGATCACTAAGTTCAACGAATTTGCTCCTTTTTACAGCGTCGAAAACGCAATTGGAATCATCATGGGCACGGGAAACGTAGGTAGCTATCTCAGGTCTGAGAAGGAAGAAGTGAATACTTATCTCAGCAGAGACGGAGGACTTACATGGATTGAAGCGCACAAAGGAGCTTTTATTTACGAGATGGGAGATCATGGCGGTCTTCTCGTTATGGCGGACGACACCCGGAAGACAAACCAGGTAAGCCCCAACTTGTAGTGTACGTACACCACAAATAATGAACCGAACAAGAATAATGAAGATATCTGCTCTGCTTATTAATCGTTTTTTTTACAAAAGGAAGGAAACGCAGCATGGAGATGACGTCAGCAAATGCTTTTTTGTGTATCTCGAGAACCAGCCTTCGGAAGCCGCATGTGCCCTTTTAATCTCTCCTTTTTTTAGGTAGTGTTCAGTTGGAATGAGGGCCAGAGCTGGTATGATTTCGAGTTGGGCTCTGCTCCTCTCTTTGTGGACAACATTGTAATTGAGCCGAACTCTTCCAGCGTGGAATTCCTTCTTTACGGAAAACGAGAAAATGACAACGCAGGTGTGCAGAGCAGATCTCTGTGTGGGTGCAAATGCGGTGTATGTACACCTTTTTCTGGCTGCACAAACACTTCTTTGTGGACAAGAAGGGTATTTCTTTTACTTATTTTAATAATACTTATTATTATTAGTAGTAGTATTGTTATTATTGCGCAATCAGGCGTTCTCTTTCATCTCGATTTTGCCGCGCTCAACCAACAAAAGTGCAAAGGCATTTGGGCCGCCGATTCCGTCTCCAGCGATTACGAAACGTGGAGTCCATCTGGCAAGTTCATTTTCATTTTTCCTGAGACTTTAACAACTATATTTTGGGGCTTTTGCTGCCATAAGCCTTCTCTATTTCGTATTACGCTATCTTTTATCCTTCGTTAATCTCTTTATTTTTACTTTCGCTTTCATGTTTCGGTGTACTTCTGCAGACGGGAGAACTGGCGAAAAGTGCATTTTGGGAAAACACACAACTTACACGCGTCGGAAACAAACCAGCGAGTGTTTTAACGGCCGAGACTTTGAGCGGCCTCGCACGGTCCAAGTCTGTCATTGCAGTGTCTAGACACGTCCTTTGTAGTTCCCGTCAATTCCAAAAGGCCGTCGCCATTTTCCATCTGAGTCCCCATCTTTTCTGCCGTGTGTGTGCGCGTAGGTCTGCCCCTGCACCATCGAAGACTATGAATGTGAGTACGGTTTCGAACGTGCTGTTGGCTCTGTCCATTGTCTCCCGACCGACGTCGCTGCTGCTGCAGCCTCTACAGCAGCAGGGCTCAACCAATACGCCGATGCAGAAGACGCAGCGGCGGCAGCGGCCTGCACCTCCTCCGCTTTCTTTTACACAGCGGCCTATAGAAAGGTTAGCTTTTACACCGTTGCAGGATGGATGGCCACAGCATACCAGAAGCGAGGTCTTGTGTTTGATATGATTCTTTCCTTGTTTACACAAAAGGTGCATTTCAACTTGTTAATCCGATTTAGTCAGAGTTCCCGCTTCAGGAAAACGTTTTACTCTGCACCTATCTGTTCGCTGCAGGTGCCTGGCGATATGTGTGAGGGTGGATGGACGCCTGAAAAGGTGGCCGTGCCTTGCCCTCCGCATTCTCCTGTCAGTCGCGGGGGCAAGTTAGTTTTGCTGCTGATATCTCTTATTGTTTTACTCATGTGCATATTCAACTATTTGGCCAAGACGGGACGTCTCAAGGCATTTTTCAGAAACGCCGGTAAGTTTCGGCTGTCTGTACACCCCAAGTGGCGCATGCTGAGGCTCCCATACCGAGGTAGAAGTATGAATATATGTCCGAATACGTTTATTTTGGGGTTTTTTCCATATCTAGGATGTCTATTCTTCCCTGCTTGTGTATTTAAGTATTTTCTCCATTTCCGTCGTTACACCCCGAATAATAACAAAAGGTTGTTTCTACTTTTTTCAGGATTTGAAACCTTTGCGAATGTTTCGTATGCAATCGTGGGAAGCGGCCCTTCGGGCTGGGCAGATGATGGGGGGGGGCCTCAGAAGCCTCACAACAACGGAGAGGAAATGGGGGGCGGGCGCGTTCGCGGCACGTCGAAATACGAGCCGGAATTGAACTTCATCGATGCAGAACGGGTGAGCGAAACGCTAGGGAAGAACGCAAAAAAGTGCACTTTTTCAGGTGTACAGACACCCGAGCGAATGCCACTGTCCTCCACGCAAGCAAAAGATCTGCAGCAGAATCATAGTGCGATTTGCAAACACAAGAACTTACAGAAGAATCTGCTATTTAATTCGTGCTAACTAGTGTTCATTTATCTTTTAAATTTGCTGTCTTCCTGATGTTTTGTTTCCGCAGGACGATAATGAAGAAGATGCGCCGCGTCTGATGAACTACAAAGGAGGCGCAAATGGCCCCCAAGGATCGCGCGCCGATACTTCGCACAGAGCGCCAGGCGGCGACGATTTCGAATTGAGCGATGCTTCCTCTGGCCTTTGCCTGAACCCTCCAGGAAGAAGCACTAAGCCGCCTTCTCCCCAGGCCGAGACAAGCGTGCCGGTGCGTCTCATGGCTCCTGCAACGTTTAATTAGTTAATTCCTCATGGATGTGTGAGCTGCTTTTACTTGTATTTATTCCGTTCTATCGAGGCGAATGGGTTTGGCGCGGCACTTGTGTTTGTTTTGCTGGTTGCTGCAGATTCCACGGCTTGGCCCTCCGGGGTTCGATCGAGACAATGTGGAGTTGCTCTAACTGATGTAAATGGCTGTTTGGGAAAAAAGGAAATAGATTTGGCTCTGTCGAGGGTTTCGCGCATCTTAGCACGTGGGCATCGTGTTCATTCAGGTGTCCGGACACTGGAAGAGCTGCCTTTCGCCGCGCCGTTCGACACGAGCCTGAGAAACCACATGCCTCCTTTTTCTTTTCTTCTGACCAGCTGTTGCCACGATGTTTGCTGCCTCCCATCGAATCTTCTTTACAAAAGACAAAAACAGAATACTCAGCAGCTCAACATCTTTTAGGTGTACGTACAGCTCTCTTGCTCTCCTTGGCACGAAGTCTTCGTGTGGTTCTCTCCATCTGCTACAAATATTCTGCGACTTTTCATGGAAAGAAAGCCGCTTTCCTTGGCCAGCCCCTCGAGGCGTCCTTTGGATTTGTCGCTGTCTAATGCCCGCAATTGGCAGCTCCCCATACATACACCTGAACTCCCTATACACCTGAACTCCCTATACACCTGACCTCCCTATACACCTGACCTCCCTATAAACCTGAACCCCCTATACACCTGAAATTCCTGCGCTTTGCCTCGCACCTCTTTTTTGCTGTTGTCTACTGTTCTAGAAAGGTGACGGAAATATTTCTTTTATACTCTGAAACAAATGAAATCAAACAGTCCTGACGTTTCACTCTCTTGCTTACTACTCACCCCGTCAGGAAACCCCAAAATAACATCAGTAGTTACATGGAAGATTTCCACGTTTTAGGGCTAAGAAGATAATACAAACACCAAGTTGGCGTTCCACTGATTTTTAATTTATTATTTACTTGAACGGAGAGCAGAGCCCCTCGAAAAGGATTACAACTTTATGAAAATGCCAGTCTCATTTCAATGCAAATGCGGGGTGATGGTTCCGCAGCTGCGAGCTGTACAGCCCCCCTGCGAAAGGAGCGATCCGGATAAACTGCTTTTTGAGGGTTGTTTCTGTGGAGTCCACCTCTGAAACGTTCTCTCCTAACACTAGGAAATTAGTTTCGCCTGTCTAGCCGAAGACCTGCGAGCCCACGCCGAAGTTCGCTGGGCTCGTGTCGACGAATTGAAAGAAGCTGCAGATAACACAAAATTTCAAGTCGGAGGCTGCAGCAGGAATACGAACGGCGACGCTAAAAGAAACAGTTCCGTAAATACCAATAAGAGAAACATTGACTGAGTTCTGGCTGTTGTCTATGTGTACGGTCTGTGTCTCCCCCTCTACAGACGCCGCCGCATGGAAGATCTTACACGCGGTCGGCAGGCACTCCCAGATGCTTCTGAACGAGCGCCGAGACCTCATGACAGAACTTGGTATTGTTCCGCGAGTTAATTCCCCCAATTGCATGGAGAGAGACATTCGCAGACGGTTCATCGCTGCCGTTGTGCCTCATCACGGCGTGTGACAGAGAGGCCATGATGTATTGCTTCGGTTTCCCGAGAACCGAGTTTATGACTGCACAGCAGCAGAAGGGAAGTGGAGTAGATTTATGAAAGTGATTTTCTCGTGTGTACGGCTGGCAGGGAAAAAGGATGAAGAACCATCGGGTTTCTGTTCAGGTGTACAGACACCTCACGAACGGCGTCGTGATTTTCGCGCTTACTCCGTTCAACGTCAGCGAGAAACGCATCAGCAACGCCCTTCTCCACCTGCACGCTGGAAACGACTTGGCAGCAAGGCATCTTGCTTGCTGTCTCGAGGTGTATGAACGGCACCGGATAGGTTTGTATTCCGAAAGAATTATCCCTTGTGTGTGTAAATAAGTTTATTGTGTTCTGTTGTGTTTTAATGGTGAAGCGGGGGACAGACATGGCGACGTACAAACTCGGAAAGTCCGGGAGAACACAACAAGAGGCCAGGCCAGGAAGCCCCACGAAACCCGCAGCCCGTCTTTGTGGAGGCAACTGCCGAGATAACTCCATTTAAATTGAAACATCTTTATATTTAAAGATAAGAAAACCAATTTATTAGATGCTGCAAGGAGGGGGGAGCAAGAAGCTCGGGCGCCCCTCCCCTCACTCACCCCGAGAATAAGGAACGCGAATTTACTTTGCGTCTTCTTTCTTTTTTTTCTTTTCATCTGAAACTTTTATATTTATTTCCTAGTGTCATGCAATGTGTGCCAATTAAAACAAATCAGAATAAAAACAGAGACATTCCATTTCAACTAAAGGAACTCAGCATACACCCCAATATCTCTCTCTCCCCCTTCAACAACAAAAGATGTTTCTTTCTCTTTGCCGCCGCGCCGCGTTGCGGCGCTCCTCTCTAATGCTGGGAAAAAAGCTCGAGGGGCCCGGGGCCCCCCCTCCGCTCGACAGAAACATCGAAATGGCAGAGATAATGCATCCCCGTTGGGTTCTGGAACCTCCGAATTTCTTGCGCCAGCCTCTCTGGAAACAATTCTGGGAAGCGCAGTTCAGCAATCAGAGCTTTTTCTTCTTTGGGAACGCCTGGACGTCAGCTGCTGCCTTCGCTGCTTTTCTCTGGTGGAGCCGTGTGTTTGGTGAGTATATTGAATCACGAAACAAGGTCTATTTTTGTTTCAGATGGAACGTAGGAACTTCAACGCTGTTGGCGCGTTTCTACTGGAGGCATTGCCTGCCTGCGAAAATCCGGGTGTCTGTACACTGTGCAGATCCTCCTCCGAAGGAACGCCTCGACCGTTACTGGCTGAACTCGCGTAGGCTACAGAGGCTAAACGTGGGGCTCTTTGCTGTTTCATTTGCTTCCTCTCTGCCTGCATGATAATGTTCCGAGAAGGGATAAGAAGATGTGTTTCTTGTTTTAATTAATTCGTATATGATTAAAAGGCAAGATCTGTTTCAGTGTATGTACTCAGCAAAGTTCAGAATCCTGTCAGCCTTTCACAATCAAGGCAAGAGGCCCGCCCTGAAGATTTCCCTCATGACGTACGAGGCTCGTTATTTTTATCGTGGGATGGACCACCCCTTTAGTTTAAACGAAATAAAAGACTTTTTGTTTAAATTACGGGAAAATTACCTAGTCAATACTTATCAAGGCATTCAGTTCCCCTTCGTGTTCAGACAGTTCAACCGAGTTTCGACGCCAGGCACTCTGGAGGTGAGCGAAACAGACCATTAAATATATCGTTAAATACCTTATCAAATACGTTTTTAACTACGTTTTTAACTACATTATTATATACATTACTATGCACATTGTTAAATATACCATTTAGCATCTCATTGAATACATCATCAAATGTACCATTGAATACCCTATTTTCATCTGTACGAAAAAGTGCATTTAGAGGGCATTAAATGCAGAAGGCTGTGGCGACGCAAAAATATATATTTAGATCCAAGCTGTTCTCTGTTGGCCGCAGGTGCATCTCTCTGATCCGATCCCTGACGACCATCACGGATCTGGCGGTCACTGAAAATACATTTCTCTGAATATAGTCCAGGCGGAGATTACCTGTGCAACTAACTTGATAATATAGTTCATTTAGTATTATATTGGGGGCTTCGTTGCAGCCTGTGGAGACCGTCGGTGCTTCGAAGCGCGCAGCCTCTAGTAACATTAACCTTCTAGTGCACCTCCAGTGCGACGGGTGGTCTCCGCTTAACAACTGGACGGTTGAAATTCCTTTTTTCAAAGTGGCATAGGCCCAAAGATTCACCCTTCGTGAGGTTGGTGGATAGAGAGGCAAAAAGTTTTAGTTGGAGTTTGTTCTCTTGTTCGAAATTCTGAGTAAGAACTTGGGAAGACTGAGTGTTCGTTTTGCCTTGAGTTATTCTGGTTATTTAGACTTGGGATAGCGAAATGAAATAGAATTGCCACTGGCGTTTCAGGAGTGGTTGAGCGAATTCGTGGCGTTAGTTTGCGGTGTATGTACACCTAGTCTCTGGACTTGTCGCGAACGCTGTGTCTAAGTCCCATCCATCTCGCTTCGACGACTTTTAAGTTTTCATTTCTCTTGTCGATTTCATTGATGGAATTCATTCCGACTTCACTGCTGAATCTCGAAAGAACTCCGTCGCCAGTCACACTAACAGTGCTCCCTGAAATACCACGAAAACCCACCCAGAGAAATTATGAATGGAAATTACAGATTGAGGGGTTGTGTGATGTGTAGCGACGAATGTTCGTGTTGATGTTAATTGCGGGTCAACACGCACCTTTAATCCAATATTCAAAGTACGCTTTCTTCGCCTGTTTCCAGAGAAAGCGATAGAGAGTGACGAGCGGGAGGACGATGTAAATGAGCAGACACAGATGAAATCTGGTCGAACTTGTATTTTCGAGTTGAGCCATTCGCTGAAACCTCGGACTCTCTTCTTGCAGAGCCGGCAGCTGTCGAGACAGCCGCTCAGCTAGTCGCTCTTCCATCGCAGCGTCGCAGATGATAAGTATCTTCAAATTCAATTTCACCCTTAGATGTTGGGGCAGAGGCAGCCTGGCCAGCTCAAATTGCTTGGCGCGCATCCGCAGCTGGCATTCATTCCTGTTTCGTCCGATGAGCCATTTTTCGATGAACTTTGTTTCCCCGAATTCCTGCAGGTTCAGAAACACCACTTGCGTTTGCTTTTCTAGGCGACCGCCGGGTGTATGTACACTGGAAACACGCGAAAGAACGCACACTTACCACGACGGGGTCTGGAATGGAATGCTTCGATTCTGTCCAATCAAGGAGATACTGGTGAATTTTAAAAAGACAAAACTCGGAACTGTCTTCGGACAGAACTTGTTTTACGCTGGCAGTGACCGGTTCCTTTTCTTTACTTTTGCAAATCAACTTCCAGAGCAAAAAGTAAAATTCCCGCGGCCGCCACAGCAGCTCCCTGCCCAACGCTCCCATCTCCACCAGCCGATCCCGGCCAATGAGGAAATAAGGAATTCCACGAAGAAAAAGATACTGAAGGGGAGGAATGAATGGTCCGTTTGCTCTCCTCTTGACTTGTTCGACAGATTCAACTTCGCGCATACGGAGCAGAGCGTCTCTTGAAAAAGTCTCGAAAATTTTCTCTTGATCTAAATAACCCAAACTCAACAGAACTAAATCTGGCCGAGTCTCCTTAACAGCTTGAATGGCAGAGACAGCCGATTGCATGCCGCCTCCCATTCCGTCGGGGTCCAATCCGAAGATGAAAAAATTGATATTCTGAGAGCCAAATCGAACGGACGTGCGCAACGCCGAGTAGCCTTTGCCGGCTACTGTCGATACACCGGGAGCATGCTGAGAAGCAAAACTGCGGATGGCGAATCCTTCCTCCTTCCAACCGCAAGGGAAAGTGCAGGGAGCAGCTGCATGTGGAATTCGCGTTCGATCCGCTGGAGGTGGAATGCGCTGAGAGCGTCGAGAGCAACTGCGCCGGAAAAGTTCTCTGGAACCAAACCGATACGACGAAATACTTTTAAAAGTCTCGTTGGAACGGCAGGAGGAAATTCCTTCTTCAAACCCACAAAAAAAACCAGAGTGCCTCCACCATTTTAATTTATTTGTTTTACTGTTCGGTTTCACAGATATGTGAGGATCAGAACGGTTAGGATTTGCTTGCTGGTGAGTTGCTGAAGAAGCGAGCCCAGAATAAGATCGCCGGTTGAACGCATGTGCCGGTGGTTCAGAAGCAATCTGCAGTGTATGGACAGCTGGCTCTGGAGAAATGCGGCGGCGAAGAGCCGGAAAGTTCATTAATTTAAATGGCATCCTCTCTAGGCTTCACATAACGACGACTGGAGCTGCTGGATCTGCAGAGCCGGAAAGAAAATTTCAATTAAAAACACAAAGAATAAAAATATCCCAATTACGCAGAGTGTTGAATGTGTTCAATAAATCAATTTCTGCTGGCAGACTGCCAAGCAGCACGAGCGTTCAGGTGTACCGACAGCGGAAACATAGTACCTTCCCGTAACAGAAACGATGGAAACAAACGAAATAAAACATTTTTAATGAATTGTTGAATATAAATTGCTTACTTGAACTCTTTTTAAGAAAGTGTGATCGAAATGGCATGCAGATGGCCGTCGGACCCCCGCAGCGATGCCCAAGTGTTCCAACAGCACAAAACATGAATAATAAATTATTTGTTATCTTTGTAGTTTTTTGTTTGTTTTATCTGTAAGTGTTCGTTCAAACAAGTAATGGGTTTTTAGTACGCAGAAGATGTCGCTTCGCCAGCTGCGCAAGTTGGAGCTTAATAGCGACGCGCCAGAGCCGTCTAGACACTCGACAGGCAGCTCGATGGCACCCGAGGAGTCCAGCGATGAATCTGGCGGCAGACCGAATGCAGCCACAGGAAGCTCTGTCTTCCTGCAGGCTATTGGCTCGGATTTCCAGGTCTCACCGGCGGAGTCTGAGGCCGAGAATCCGGCCCTTCCGGATGCTGACGAAACCCCGAAAGGTTTAAGTCCAGCTAGCGTTCCCAGCTGTACAGACAGCTCGAACTCGCCTCTTCAGCGCTCCGCCAGGAGGAGCCGGCGAAGGCGACAGCCCAAAATACCATTAAATATTCCAGAGGAAGGAACTAGCACAATTCCCACTGCAAGAGCTGATCAAACAATAGCACACGTGAATCTTGAGGTGTCTGGACACTCCGCGGCACCGCAGGATGCCGGAATTCCCAGCTGTCTAGAAATGGAAAGAAGTGCATTCGATCCTGAAGTCGATTTAAGGAGAGTGTTCGGACGCAGAGTTCTGAGAACCGCGCGAAATGAATCCAGACAGACGCCTGGTGAGGGACAGACGCAGCTTATTGCATAGTCAGCCGGCAAACAAATAACACAAAATACATACAAACAATGTATATATATATGCGAGCCGGACGTTGGTTTTCTCCTTTATTTGCAGGGGCGGTGCGTTCGCGACGGCACTGGCTGATAGCGCCAGGTGTAGATACTCCGCGTGTGAATCCTTGGGTGCGGATGGTGTTGTCTGCCGATCCAGAGACAAACTGCTCGGAATTTTCAGTGGAATACACGGAAGACTACGTGCGGCTCCAGCCGACTTTCTATGCCGCCCTGCACAGCCATAACCCAAATGTACTTGGTGAATTTTGCCGGTTGAATCAGCAACACCCAGACGGTCTCCTCGCTCTCTCGCAGTCTCTGGCAGTTGCAGAGAGACACGAACTTGCCTTCGAAGCGTTGAGGGAGGCGGTGCTGAGTTATCAGGCTGCGTTTCACTACACATTCTCTCCCTTTTTGAAAAACCCAGATGGAACGCCGCAGGTCCGCGCATGCAGCCCCAAACGCTAATTCCATTTCCTGTTGAATTAAAGAACCGAAGGGAACATTCAAAGAGTGAACTGCAGTTGGTGATGTCTTTCATCTTGACAGAGAAAGAGCGAGCGGACGAAAGAGCGCGAATGTCATGCGTTGTGTGTTTTAATAGGTTGCTGTAGATTCATGGAACCCTCAGAATCGGCAGTTGTTTGCTGCTCTGTTTCTTTACATGTTGGGTTTGGGGGCTCAGGGCTCTCACCGGTGCGCTCTGGAAGTGTGCAAGTTGCTGCTTGCCATGGACCTGCCCAATGACGTGTCTCACGCTCTCCTTCATGCTGACTATTACTGTATTCGAGCGCGAAAGTATGAGTTTCTTGGCTTCTTTTCGAAACACTTCGTGAACCAGCATCTTGCCTATGTAGTTCCACTGAATATAAATACTTCAACTGGAATTGCTGAGCGCGAAGGAGAGCCAAACAAAAGAATCGCAGATCTCAGACTCGCTCTCCCCAATTTCGCCTTTTCAGCGGCTCTTGCCTCCTTCCTGGAAGCCAACCGTAAGAAAAGAAAAAACTCTCATTCAGTGAATTTTCCATTGCACAACCACTAGACAGAGATGACGGTGGAATGTACCTTATTCCACAATACCCGTACCTGGGAGTATGTGAATCCATACATAGAGATAGATATACATACCAAGAAACTGGACTCTATTTTTGTGTTTGTTTCGTATTCACTGCAGCTGAGATTCACTCCATTACACAAGTTACAGCTGCTGACATTTGCGCGGTGTACGCACAGAAGGGAAGAGAACTAAAAACCAGCAGCGTGGGATGTGCAGCCCCGCATCTGTTGCTGATGCATGCGCTTCTCCTCTTCCCTGAATTTGTTCGACGGCTTCTGGAGAAACTCCATATCAAAGGAGAGCAAAATGTACCGGGTGATGAAATAGAGACAGAGACAGACAGAGACAGACAGAGACAGACGGAGACAGACAGAGACAGCGACAGAGACAGACGGAAACAGACAGAGACAGCGACAGACAGAGGCAGACAGAG
>JRZD01020067.1:6877-22533 GCA_000826945.1 Eimeria nieschulzi
CAACTGCGAGCCATGACGAATTGCAGGCTGGCGGAGTGGGGGAGGCAACAAACACCCAGCAGTTCGGAACACACATGGCTATTGGCTGGATGCAACCCCTCAGGCTGAGCTACGGCAAGCAGAGAGAAGGGTGGAGAGATACAAAGCCCAAATATTATCTGTAAGATTTCCACAAACGGCATATTGGAATGGATTATCGCCTTAAACTGTGCGAAATAACCACTCGTGCACAAGGCAGGATTAGGGGGGCGTTGCAGCAAGCGTCTCACCCTGAAAACGTTCTGCTGGCCGTGCAAGTTTTTTGTTACCGGATGCCTTGCTGCCATCGCGGTATCTCCTATGGAGGACCTTAGCAGTTCCTCTTTGGCTGGCTCTACGCTAAAGCTGCCTTCCTGTGGGCGATTGCAGATGTCTTCGAGTCTGTTCTTCGTGTACTCCACTTGGCGCCTTTGTTCGGATTCCCACAGGCGCCGCCGTGCAACTTAGACTTCGTTAGCCGCAAGCTGCGGGCTCTCTCTAATTTATTGCCAGTCTTGGGCGCTTCCCTCTGTAGGCTAGCTAACTGTTGGAAGAGGACTAGTTTTGTTTCGTGTCTGCCCTACAACTAGAATACCAATCGTTGCTGTGGCCGCCCGCCATGAGCCGCCAAACAGGGCTTTGAAACCCACAAAGACGGTGGGCCTTCTGTGCAGAATAAAAATACAAGAAATCCCTCATGCGCCTTCAGTCGACTGCTAGTGGCTTCCCTCTGCATGCAGCAAAACCTAAATGTGCCGCTCCTCTCTGCAGCACTAAGGAGCCGCTTGCCTCTGTGGACAGGCGCATCGGAGGTCCCTCCTTCTTGCTGGCTTCTTCCTGTGCGTTCTGTTTGGGCTTTGAGGCTCCCCACTGCCAAGAATATCCGAGGCTGCATAGAAAAACATGTCAAAGTATCGCCCGGCCAGCAAAAAACAAATTAGGCCTGAGGGGGGAGAAGCACCACCATTCATTCCCGTGTCACTCCTCCTTGCCGCGGCTCTCGTGTTTAAAGATGCAGCAGCGGCCTGTCTTTTGTGTCGTTCTGCTGGTGTTTTAGCAGTGAAAGCTGCACGGGTGGAACCACTGCATTTGTTGCAGCAGTTGTGTTAGTTTTATTGTGTGCCCCATTACGGATTTAATGATGGCGGCCAGCGATCCGTCGCACTGAAGTGGTTTTAAGTCTGTTCCTGTGCATTTGCTTTGCCTTCCCAGTTGAGAGCAAGAAAAACATTCAATTTGCTCTGCCTTTGCTGCGTGTCACTAGGGTGGGCTGGACTACCACAGCCTTGAGGGGCCCTGCTGGCCTCGGCGCATACAGAGAAAATGATCGGCACGATTCCCGTGACTAGAAATATTAAAAGGCAATCGGTTAGAAAGTGATAAACCACAAAAGGACCAACGGCACTCTCTGCAGTGTGTTTGCAGCAGCAAAGCCGTGCTACCTCATCCGCAACACCCATAGACAACAGGGCAGGCTATTGCCACTCCTTCGCCGGCCAAGCATCAAATACAAACGTGTTAAAGGCAAGGTGCAAACCCGAAGAACTTCCCACATAGCAGCAAATACACCTAAACCAAAATTCAGCTGTCTTACACACAGCCAGTACAGTCGAGTGTAGCAGATGAGGTAAACAAGAGAATAACCTTGTTTTTCCACTTTATTTGGGATTGTTCAGAATAGTTTTAAAGTTTAATGCCTCAATTTGCTGCAAAAAAATGAAGTTTTATCGTAACAAATATCCGCAGCGTGTAACGTAACGTGCCGTATGGAAGGTGTTGTGGGCTGCACTTGTTGTCGGCGTACAGCAACGGCAGGTGCAGCGGCAAGAATGTGAATTTTCTTTGTTTATTACTCTATTAAAGAAAAAATATAAAACCTTGTGTTGTTGCGATGAAGAGAGCCTTTTAACAACGGGAAACAAACCACCACCAACAGCAGCAGCACATACACCAGCGCGGGGGAGGGAGGTACATTTTCTAGCAGCAGCAACAGCGGCTTCCCTTGTGCTGCAGCGGCTGATGTTTCCTCGATTTAAAACGAATAATGAAAAAGCAAATTCAAGTGTGGGTATTTCTCTCCCCCTGGTGTCTCTCTGTGACGTTTATCTCCGAGTGCTTTGTTTTGGGGTGTTGTTTTCTTGCTCGCTGAACAGGAAGGCTTACCCTGTGCTTCTGCCTCTAGGGAGGCCTGTTGGTTTTGGGGGATCCCTTTAGAGGTTGGCGTTTAGAAAGAGTCACAGCGAGGGGGCCCTTCGTTGCTGCCCGGCACCGTGTCCCTCCGACGGCAGGGGCTGCCGCCGCAGCAACCTGAACCGACTCTCTTCTGCTGCTATGCCTGCTACTGCATTTCACTAACCTGCAGCAAAGAGACAGGAGACACTTTTTTTTATTTTTAGGGTTCCTGCGGAGGCCACAGCGAAACACATGGCCTCTGGGCTGCAGCACTGAGGGGCCCCCAGAGACTTCCATCCCTTTCGGCTCTCCTGCTTGCCTTCTAAAGCTTTTTGTACGGTGTACATACACAGCAGAATCATTTGCATCAGGAACGAGAACTTCAGCCGCAGCAGCAACACGCGTGTCTCTTATGTCTGCTACAGAGTGCCCTGCTCCTCCCCCTCAGGGGCCCCCCAAGGGCCCGGGGGGGCCCGAGGCCCCAAGGGATATAGCCCCCCCCGCTGCTGCAGCAGCAGTAACAGCAGCAGCAGAGACAGCAGCAGGGGACGCAGCAGGAACAGCAGCCACAACGGAGGCATCCGGAGAAGGAGACAAGAGAGAAGCAGCAGCAGCAGGAGATGATTTGTCTCCTACGGGAGGAGACAGTTTCCAGAGGAGAAATAGATGGGCAGATGAGAGCGATGATCTCGACTCTCCTTCCTTCGATCCGATGGCCACGGAGACAGTCCCTCCGCCCCTCAGACTGGGGGCTACAGACGAGGTGTCTCCTCCCGTCCTCAGTGAGCCTTTGCTGCTGCCGTTAGGGGACCGCCAGGGAGAGTTTGCTGGCGAGGCTGCTGGGGGCCCCAGGGCCGTTTTCAGTTGTTTAGTTTGTGGGGCTTTGAGGTTTCTGTGGATTTTCGTCTCTGCATGCATCCCGTTTTTCACCTGTCTGTCAGAATAATGCCTTTAATTGCTTTTCTAAACCTTTGAGATGCGGCCATAGAGAGAAAGAGACAAACTGTTCCTGGCTGTCTCCTCTACGGGAGTCTCCTTTGTGCTGCAGTGGAGGACCGGGGGCTGCGGGAGTTGCTGGTGAGTGACCTCGACAGCAGAACGACAGAAAAGGACATCTCCACGATTTTCCAGGGTGTACGGAGGGTTAGGTTTAAGCGAGGAGACAGCAGCAGGAGAAGCAACACTGTGTCCGGTAGGCCTGTCTCTCTGTCTCTCTCTCTGTGTCTCTCCCCCCTCGTGGTTCTGTCTTGGTGTCTCTCGTGTGTCTCTGCTGTGTGTCTTGTCTGTCTCCTGCTGCGTGTGTCTCTTTGTGTCTGCGTGTTAGTCCGAGTCTCTCTTTTGCTGTCTCTCCTTCTGCTTGTCTCTGTGTCAGTCTCTGCGAGTGTCCCTTGCGTCTCTTGACTTGCTGCTGTTATTGGGGGTGTGTCTGCAGCTTTAGTCTCGTTTATCTCCCATGAGGCTGTCTGTGCCGCTCTGGCAATGAACGGCAGGCCCCTGCCGCGGCGTGGCGGGGGGGGCCCCCGAGGCGACCGTCAGAGGGGAGGGGGCCCCCCCACAATAGTGAGGGTACAGATGCCCCCCCCAGACAGTCTCGACGCTTGCTTTTCGAAGTTTCGCTCGGGGGCGCTCGGCAGCCAGTTCTCGTCTTCGTCTCCATCAGCTGCTGCTGCAGAAGGGCCTAAGGGGGGCCCCGGGGCGGGGGGCCCCTCGCCCCTCATTCGGGGGGCCTCTGGGGGTGGTGCTGCTCCTGCCCAGGGGGCTGGGGGAGGGGCCCCCTCGGGGCCCCCAGATAACAAATGGCGGCGCAGAGGCAAAAGCCCGGAGACGGGAACGCCTACTGCAGGCAGCAAGGAGCAGCAGGAGACACAAGGCAGCAGCAGCAGCGCCAGCCCAGCTGCTGTCCCTTTTGTGGCCCCTAAGGATCTTCTCAGGGAGCAGCTGAAGCCTCAAGGGTGAGCGGGAGGCCCCGAGGGCCCCCAGACCAACGGGGGCCCCTCTGGGTGCCCACCCCCACCCCCAAGCTGTTGCTTGCAGGATGCAACGTAGTTCAAACCCTAAACCCTAAACCACTGCATTGGTTCGACGCCTAAGAGTCCACCTAGTTGCTAATCTTGATGGGGTTTAGGGTTTAGGGTTTAGGGTTTTAGACTTGCAGGATAGGGTTTAGGGTTTAGGGTTTAGGGTTTAGGGTTTGTAGCTTGAGGGCTAGGGTTTGTGGTTTGTGGTTTGTGGTTTTCAGGCTAAAGCTGGATCCTGCCATATTTGGGGAGGCGAAACCCCGAGACGAATCTGCTGTGGTTCAGAGGCCCAGGGACACTCGGGACGGTGGCAACTTAAAACAGGGGCCCCCAGGGGGCCCCTCCCCTGACGTGAAGTCCGTGCTGCAGCAAGCAATGCAGGCCCCCCCTCCCCCTCCTCCCCCATCCCACGAGCAGCAACAGCAGCAGCAGCAGCAGCCGCAGATGAGGTGGAGGGGCGTTGTGCAGCAGCAGCAGCAGCACTCGTGTGAGAGGCCGCGGAGGAGACATGACATGCTAGGGGGGGGGCGGCCCCAAGAGGAGCCTCCCCTTATCTCAGCGCAAGAGGTAAGCATCAGCTGCTGCTGCTGCTGCTGCTGCTGCTGCTGCTGCTGCTGCTGCTGCAGACTCCACACCAAAGTTTGGTGGTTTTGCTGCAGCGTTGGTTCTTTGTGTGTCTCCGTTGGTGTCTCCATTTGCATGTGCTGGCGGGCCCTCACTTGCCGTGGCTGTTGCTGCTATTGGTGTGCTGCTTCGCTGTCTTTCTGCTGCAGCAGCAGCTCATGCATCAGCAGCGTCGATCTCCACTGCAGCGGCCTCAACGTGTCCCCGGCCCCCTAGAGCTGCCCCCCGGCCCAAGCCAGGCCCCGCTGAAGGGCCGCGATGCAGCAGCAGCAGCAGCAGCAGCAGCAGCAAGTGCTGCTGCGGGGGAGCCGATGCGCGAAACAGAAGGGGCCTCGCGGAGGACAGGGGGGCCCCCCTGGGCCTCCCTCGCTCCGTCGTCGCAGCCTGAGGGGGCAGCCCCTCCCCGCCGTGGGTGGCGCGTGGGGCCCGAAGCAGCCAGCAGCAGCAGCAGCAGCAGCAGCAGCAGCAGCAGCAGCAGCAGCAGCAGCAGCGGGGACCTAAGAGGCGATGCTGCAGCAAAAGGATCAAACAGCGGCCGTGGCAGCATAGACGGGGCCTCGGGGCCCTCAGGGGCCTTAGGGGCCCCCCATGGCGGCCCCTCCCCACAGCGGAAGAGAGGCAGCGTTAGAGTGAAGGCCGTCTGTGCCGTCGCAGCCCCGCCACAGGCAGCAGAGCAGCAGCAGCAGCAGCAGCAGCAGCAGCAAGAGCTGCCGGAGCGGGATCTGAGAAGGGTTAGAGGAGGACAGGTGAGGCTGCAAGGCACTGCAAATGGTAGCGGAGACAGCAAAGGAGACAGCAAAGGAGACAGCTTGTTTGTGTAAAGCAGCCTCTCGGCCAGTGCTTCGTTCTGCCTCTGCTGCTGCTGCGGTCACTGTTGCTGCTCTGGTCTCTGTCGCTGCTATGGTCTCTGTTGCTGCTGCGGTCTCTGTTGCTGCTGCGTTATCTGCTGCTGCCGTTGCTGTGTTTGCTGCTGCTGCCTTTTGTGTTTCAGGCGTGGCAGACGAAGCCGGAGACCTCCCAGCCCGAGCCTCTCAGAACACAAGAGCCTCAGCACCTCTTGCCGGAGGGGGGCCCGCACGAGGAAGGACCTCCAGAGGGGCCTTCTCATGCACCCAGGCAGCCCCAGCAGCAGCAACAGCAACAGCAGCAGCAGCAACATGGCTATGGCTATGGCCATAGGGGTGGGGGGGCCCGAGAGGATCGACGGGGTAGCCGAGGAGAGGTCAGAGGAGGGGGGGCTCTCGGGGCCCCCCGCGGTGGCAGTGGCGGGGGAGTTCGCTGGGGCCCCTTAGTGGGGGGGGGCCCTCGAGGGGGGCCCCCTTCAATGACCCGAGGCCCTTTATGGGTTGAGCCTCACCAGGCACCACCCAGGGGGACAGCAGGAGGCCCTACAGCAGGCAGCAGCAGCAGCAGCAGCAGCAGCAGCCTCACAGCGGGCAGTGTAAGCGGAGACACAGGGGAGATCTCAGCAGCAGATCGAGGGGGTTTTCTCATTCTTGCTGCTGCTGCTGCTGTTGCTGCTGCTGCTGCTGTTGCTGCTGCAGCTCGAGGTCCTTGTGCTGCTGCAATTTCTGGTGTTATGGTTTGTGTTTGAGGCTCCTTTGCTGTCTGCTACTGCTGCTGCTGCTGCTGTTGCTGCTGCTGCGTCTCAGATGGAAGCGAGCAGTTTTACCAACGGCCTGCAGGCCTCCCCTCCAGGATCAGGTGGGGCCCCCCAGCGGCATTTTCGTTGCTTGCTGTATGCGGCGGGTTACTGCTGCTGCATTTGCTGCTGGCGCTCTGCTGCTGCATTTGCTGCTGCTGCTGTGCTGCTGCTGCTGTCTCCGCAGGAGGGGCTCCTAACCGTGAGAGAGGTACACGCTGGCAGCGGGGCCCCCCGCGAGGGAAGCGAGAGGAAGAGCAAGAGAGACACAATAGAAAGCAGTGGAAGCCCCAGGGTATGTCAGCTAGCTAGCTAGCCACCCAGCTACCTGGCTAGCTGGCGTTGCACTCTGTAGAAGCGACGGCAGCGGAAGGCAGTGAACTAGCTAGCTGGGTGTCTCCGCAACATCAACTGTGCTGCTGCTGCTGCTGCTGCTGCTGCAGGTGGCTCCCCTGGTGGCGGTGAGGGTCAGGGTCGTTCCGAAGGGAAGACAAGTCAGTGATCCACTTGCTGCTGCTGCTGCTGCAGCTCCGTGCTGCTCTGTTGGTATAGGAGACGTCTGGGGCGTGGGTGCCAGAGTTGGTGGTGGTGCTGCTGCTGCTGCTGTGTGTACACTGCAGAGATTCTGCGTGGATCAGGGCAGGGCGGAGGCACGGGGTCCCCTCGCCGGTCCGCTATAGGCAGAGGTTCCGAGGAGCAGCTGGGGGCTTCCGGGTCTCCCGTCAACCATGAGCCAGCAGGGTTCTCAGCTGCAGCTGCTGGAGAGAGCACGGGAGCTGCAGCGCAGCGGCAGCAGCAGCAGGAACAGCAAGGAGACAAGCAGCAGGCGAACGTCTCAGCAGCCCCACCGATGAAAAGGTAGGCGCCCCGCTGCCTCTCATGATGTGCTGCTGCTTGCTGCGTCTGTTTCCGTGCACTCTCTGAGCTTTCGTAACCCGAGGGGAGTGAACAGGCCCTTCGGGGGAGAGAGACGCCCTTCTGTTGTCTCCTCTCCATCTCTGTTGCTGCTGCCTTCGGCTGGCCTCGTTGCTGAGACGCAGAGAAAGAAGACAGACTGTCTCTCTCTCTCTCTCTGTCTCTGTGACTGTCTCGCTCTCTCTGTCTCTGTGACTGTCTCGCTCTCTCTGTTGCTGCTGTCTCCCCCGCAGCCCCCCGCGCCCGGCACCGCCGCATGCAGCCCCAAAGGTGCAGACCGGAAATCGCTTCTCTGCTTTTAGGGAGCTCTCTGGGGAGTCCGAGTGAGGAGACATTTGGAGACACGAGGAGACAGTGGGGGGAGGTTTTCGCAACAGCATTGTCTCCGCGCGTCGAACTGCAGCGCGTGTCCTTTCTTATTTGTTGCTGCTAATGGCAGGCAGCAACCACGCACTGTCTGTCTCTCTCCCTGCCGCTGTGGCTGCTGTCTCTTGATCGTTTTCTCTGTCTGTCTGCGTCTGTATAGCCGTTCATGTGTCCTGTCCCCCTGCTGCTCTCTCCCCTACGCAGCGCAGCAGCTGCTGCTGCACCTGGCCGCGCTGCGGCGGCTGGTGCTGGCCAGAGACCTTTTGTGTCTCTCTTGGCTGCAGAGGCCAGCAGCCTCCATAAGGGACTGTCTCCTCAGCTGCTGCAGGGCCTTTTTTAAGGGGACATTCAACGGATTTTGAGGCTCGGGCTCATTGGGATGGAGACGGGAGTTGCTTTGCTGCTGCCTCACACGGAGGCCTCTGCTAGAGTCTGCAGAGGGCGAGGAACGTGAGGCAGCAGCGAGCTAGCGAGCGCCACTTATTGGAGCCACTTCATAAGAGCCATTTCATGAGAGACAATAAGAGACAATAAAAGATAATAGGAGAAATTTAGTAAGAGACAGTAGGAGACATTTCACGAGAGACACTTTAGCCGTCCAAAGAGAGCTATTCCTCTACGTTGCTAAGACAGGGGCATGTCTACGAGCCCGATGAAGATAGCGCGTTGCAGACAGTCAAGGCTTCGCAGCCGAGTAAGTCAGCAGGCTAAGGAATTCTATTAACGGGGAGTTCTGGAAATTCCGCGTTTTGCGCTTTTCTTGTATTCTAAAGGGCTTTGCTGGAGAGCCTCAGGCAGGCCCCAAATGCCCTTTTGCTGCAGCTGGGCCGTTCGCTCAGCTTCCCTCAGCAGCGTCTCCCGTCCTGCGTAGACCGCACCCTTCGAGGTATACAAAGTGCAGAGGCCGTGCTGCAGCAGGAACACGCTGGAATCATAGAAAAGAGGAGGAGTTACCCTCTCAAGCACGCGCAGTAAGAGGGATTGAATTCTGCCGAGCGGCTTTTTAGCCCAAGCGACCGTGGTTGTCGAAGATGAAGCCCCCTGCTCCTCAGAAGAGCTCCCTTCCCTTTCAAGGGTCGTCTCCGAAACCCGTAGAGGGCCTAAGAGCGTTCTGAGGGCATCACGGGCCAAGTAAAACGCACCCAGGGGAGAGCTTTGCATCTGAGGATCTTTTAGTGCTTCGAAGAGAAGCTTAGCTTTCTGCTGACCCTCTTCGGACGGCCCGCTGCTCGTGGAGGACCCCCAGGGAGTTGTGGAGCTTGCGACGTTTGCTATGTGGTAAAAGAGAGTCTCGAAATATTTATTGAAAAGGTATTCTCCGTCAACTCTCCTGCTGGTCACAGCGGGCATTAGTACACGTGCTACCATTCTGCCATACCTATCTACTCGCAGCGGTTGCAGCAAGGCAACCCTGCCTAACAAGAAATCCGATAGAGCCGCAGTTGCCGCCACACCTAACGGCTGCCCTCCAACATCCAGAAGAGCAGACTCGTAGAATGTTGCTGCTGCTTCTGCTGCTGCTGCTGCTTCTGGCAACTTGCGTCGCTTTCCATGATCTACTTCGGGGGCGTCTACGCCGTAGAGCCTCACGTTAATCACACACTTTTTCAGGGGCCCGCAGTGGTGCAGCCCAGCGGGGATTCGAACATCAGGAGCTTCTGTGCGGTTTACATACTTCTCGGTACCAATAGAAAGGACAGAGGCGAGGGGCAGGATGTCCGTTAGCTGCCTAGGGCTCACGTACAAGTACACATCGAAGTCACTTTTGACAGGAACGCAACGGACCGTGTCGCCATCGGTGATGTACACTACAAAACATGCAAATGGAACCCGTGTTGCTTCCGTAAGCTTCTCCTTTCCAAGGTTCAAGGAGAGCAAATGGGCAAGGACGATGGACGAAAACTCGCTTGACTCGGCGTTGAATTCGTCGCTGCTGCTTTGGGCGCTGCTGCTGCTTTCACCGCTGCGGATGGGGCTGTCTGGGGTGCTGCAGCCTCTGTAAGTAGATAAGAGGGCCAGCAGCAGCACAGCAAGAACTGTGAGGGTCAGAAGCTTCGCGTGGCCTCGAACGGGCCTCCCCAAGTGCACCCACAGCATGTTGGTGGAGGTTTCCATTTGAATTCAAATGTACAACTAGCCGCAAAACAACAAGACGAGCGCTTTGGGGCCAGTTTCCAGACAAGCCATGTATTCAATTTAGCAAGGGTCATGTAATGCAAAAAACTAAAAGCCACGTACGCAAAAGGCAACAAAAAGAGCACATGCCGCATCAAGTTTGTGCTCATTGAATTTTTAGAAACCTAAAAATTCAGCCACCAGAAATCGGAATGGAAAGCTGCGATTAAAGAAATGCATTTTTTCAAGTGGTTAATGGCAAATGCATTAAAAAGTAAAATGAGCTTCAAAAACCATATGTTCCGATACTTTCATCCGTTAAAAGTTTTGCACTACCTGAGGGCCTCCGACTCTAGATGAGAAGGCTGGGCATCCAAGTTGTTCTGGAATCATTTTCCTTTCTGTTCTACCTATTTTCAAGCAAATTTTAAAATTAAAAATACATCAGCACTGCCGCTTTTTGAAAAGGTATTTATGTCTATCTGCACGCTCTTCTGCATCCTCGGCTTCGATGGACCGAATGCAAACAGCGTCTAAAAACGCTGTTACGCGCCCTTACTGTTGTTTGTTGCTCGATCTTTCTTTGTTTGTTTTCCTGTCATGTTATTTTTATTTATTGCCTTTTTACAGCATGCTGGGCTGGCCGGTAGCTAATGCAACCCGTTGAAACACCGTGGAAACTACTGAGTCTACACCCGATCATTCTGCGTAGGTTTTGCATGAGCACAACCAGGTAGCCATCGCATAGAGCCAGCTAGCCACAACTCTTTGCGGGTTTCCGGAGCAAGTGACACGAGCAGCCAGAGGAGTTTGAACGGGTTGCTGAACAGCTTACCAACTGCAGCTGCCGCTGTGTGTGCAGACAGAAGTGGCCTCTCTTCCCTTGTCTTTTCAAAAGCCTGACTAGACATAACAACCGAAATCTGCAGGCCAGCCATCTCCTTGCATCCTGTGCCTCCAATTTCTCAACACACCTAGTAGCAGTAGGCCTCAGGATGCTCAGGCTGAGGGCCAGCCCCTTAGACACTGAAGAGAGAGATATCTGCACTGAAGGCGGCAGTTCTCTTTAAAGGGTGGTTGGCAGGTGCCGTATTTGAGTGTGTAAACAGGCCTGAGGCCAAGTAAGAGAGCAGCAGCACACTCCCTGAGACAGAAAGTGGTTTTAGATGCGCTCACAACGCGCATGCAAAGAGCGAAGATGAGGCCTTCAATAGGCTGCCATTGCAAGCGTCTGCATGCAAGAAAATGTGGCAGTTGTCTGCTTTGAGCTGCGAAGCTCCCGGTGGGGAAGGAGGGCGCGCTAACGCATCCCTCAGCCTAATAGACGGGAGACAGCTGGCCAAGGGTGTCTCCGTTCGCAGCCCCACGTGCAGAGGCAAACCCACAAGGAGATACGGCAAGAGACAGCTGCTGTCTCTAGCGTCTTTTTGTTTTGTTTGCATTCTTAGGCCAGCCAGCAAACAGAACGAAACTAAAAGCCTCAACTGCAGGGAGACACTTCAAGGCCCAAATCGACGGTAGCCGCAGCTGCTTAGGTCAGCCAGCTGCAGGGCTAAGGGGGCCCTTACGGCCTCCCTACATGCCCTAAGGGAGGATCGAGCAGAGGGGCCCTCCTGTGCCCATGAGGGGGCATGCACAGTTAGTGAAGCCACACCCTAAATCTGCTGTAAGTACACTTCGCAAAGGAGAGAGACAGGCAGCAACGAAGAGAGGAGTGGGGCCCTCAGGGGGAATTCTGCTGGGTCCCCTGTTAGGCCCTTTAGGGGGCCCCTCTTTGCCTGACAGCAATGCGGAGGGTCTCTTGCTGGTGCTGAGTGGGGCAGGGAATGATGAGGGTTGGGCTGGCCCCTTGGGGGGCCTCCATGACGCGCCGCTCCGCCCATTCGGACCAAGAGCCGTCATACACCGACAGCAGCGAAGCAGGGTAACCAGCCTGCAGCAGCAGCAGCAGCATGCGAGGAGACAGGAAGAGACACACATGGGAGAGGGAGACGCAAGAATGCAAGCAAACACACACAAGCACGAGGCCCCTTACGGGACACTAAGAAGCCGCAGCAGCAGCAGCAGCAGCAGCAGCAGCAGCAGCAGCAGCAGGTTACCCTAAGGAGCGCAAGGTACAGTATGCAGGCCGTCACGCCGCTGCCGCAGGTGCAGACGATTCTCTTAGCCTTAGAAAAGTCTAGTAGTGGAAACATTTGCTTCTGCTGCTGCTGTTGCTGCTGCTGTTGCTGCTGCTGCTGCTGCTTTTGGAGTGCCAGCAGTTGGTCTGTAACGCCCCCGACGTTGGCTCTCGTGAGGAGGGGCCCCAGCGCGGCGAGGAGAGAGGCCCCCTTCTTTAACGTTGCATATCCGAAGGGGGGGGCCCCCAAAGACGTTTCATAGGGGCACAGATGGCTCGTGGGCCCCTTGCTGCTGCTGCTGCTGCCAGGGAAGAAGGCGTGGGATTCAAGGAGATCGAAAAACGGGAGGTTAAGGGAGGTTGGAATGTGGCCGCCACAAAGCCACTTGTTTGGCTCGCTGACAGCCCCAGAAAACCTCTCATGCGACCTGGCATCGACCAACAAGAACGGCATCTTGCTGCTGCTGCTGCTGCTGCTGTCTCCTTCAGCAGGCTGGGCCTCCTCCAGCCCTTTTAGCACCTCCTCATACGTTACAACCATCCTGCTGTTGGGGCTGCCAGGTGTCTCTTTAGCCGCAGCGGCAGCAGCAGCAGGAGCAGCAGGGGGAGGGGGCACGAAAGAGTCTTCGGAGAGACGGTCTCTTTGCAGAGGCAGACAGGCAGCAGCCCACGCTTTACTGCCTCCTTCGAGGATACGGGAGGCCCATCCCCCATAGCGAAGCATCCAGTACACACGAGCCACGGAAAATAAACCCACAGAATCGTACAACACTATATTCACATCCTGCTGCTGCTGCTGCTGCTGCTGCTGCTGCTGCTGCTGCTGGTGTATGAGGGCGGCGAGGTATGCGTTGATTTGGTTGCTGGAGGGAAGCATGTGAGGGTAGGGGCTGTTCCTGTCGCAGCAGACGTCAATATCAAAGTAAAGGGCCCCGGGTAGGCGGGGGCCCTCCAAGAACTCTTGCTCCGCTGAACGACCCCCAAACACCGGCAGGCTTGTCTTGCTGCAGTCCAGCAGCAGCAAATGCTGCCGCTGCTGCTGCTGCAGTGACAGCTCAGCACCTAGCTCCTCAACAGAGATGAACATGTCAGCTTGGGGCCCCCAGTCTCCCCTGAGGGCCCCAGCACTCTCAGCCACAGGGGCCCACCACCTCAGGGCCCCCCAAGAGAATCGCCAGCGCAGAGGAGCGGCTAGCCTCAACATTCCTGCTGCTGCGGCCATTACATACACACCTGCAGAGACACCCCAACCGACCAGCAGCAGCAGCGGCGCTGCTACTCAACGAATAGAGCCACTAGACAGCAGCAACTGCAGCAGCAACTGCAACAGAAGCGCAGCAGGTGAGTGACCAGCACGGCTACCCGCGCTCTAGCAAGCGGCAAAAGACGCACCTCAACTTCTCTTTGTTTTTCCTCAAAAATAAAACAAAAGGTCATTAAATGTAATTACAGCAGCAGCTGCTGTTGTTGCTGCTGCTGTTGCGCCCCCTGCGTAGGCAGCAAGGCGCGGTTGAGCCTCAGCCGACAGCAGCACCAGCAGCAGCAGCACTTGCTGCTGCTGCTGCCTAGAAATTCTTTTTTGCAGCGAGGAAGTTGAAGACACAACTGTTGGCCGTTTTGCCTTCTACTGTTTTTGCTGTCTCTTTCTTTAAGCAGCCCAACAAACACAACAGACCAGCGAGGGGGGCCCCTCAGCTGTCCTGTTACTTCTGTCTACCCCAGCAGCAGCAAGGGGCCCCTCTCTGCATGGCTAGCCACTTTTCTATTCTGCGATTTTTCTTTCTTTGCATGTGCCAAAGATAGGGAAGCTCTCACGAGATAATGGTCTCTAACCCTTTGGGGCCCCTGGCTGCCCAATGCTCATCCAAAGGGGGGCCCTCACGGATCCGAGGGGCTCCCCTAGTGATCCGCTTATGCAAAATAAGCTGTCTGTCAGCGGTAGCAGCAAAAGCATTAGAGTCAGAGCCTCACTCATTTCCCTCTTTACTTAACCGGGGGCCCCTCGGGGGCCCCCAACCGACCGAGCACGTGCGGCTGTGGGGTGCCTAGAGGTACCGTGAAACTTGCGTGGGAGCCTCCTCGTGCCTTCCGCCGAGCCCGCCTGAGGTGCCCCCAACTAACCCAGCAGGGGGGGCCCCCGGCGGTGATGGAGCCAGGGGCCTTGTCTAGGGCAGGGAGACGCGTGAGGCTGAAGGCTGTGCGCCCAGCTGCGGCTGCCTCAAGGTCTCAAGGGAGACGACGATCCCAATGCCGAAATGCTCTGGCTCAAAGCCCTGGTCACGCAAACGGCAGCTGTCTACTGCAGGCAAAAGAGCAGTAGTAGCAGCAAGAAAAGTAGCAGCAGCAAGAACAGCAGCAGCAGCAAGAACAGTAGCAGCAGCAAGAACAGCAGCAGCAGCAAGAACAGCAGCAGCAGCAAGAAGGGCAGTCGGAAAGGAATGCATTGAAATAAATGACCTAAAACCAGCAGCAACATTCGCCCTTGCTGACCCCAAGGGCATCCCTCAGCAACTCCTAACATCCCACATAACCGTGGGGCCCCCAGCGAGACAGAGTCTCTCAAGGGGCCTCTTTGTCGAGGGGCCTCTTTGTCGAGGGCCTCTGGATACAAAATGTCTCCTCGCGTCATCTAACTTTCTCTTTGAAAAGAAGCGCGGCTCTCTCTCGCTGCAGGCAGCCCTCACCCTCCCATTGCGCTGCAAGACTACAAAGGACATTAAGGGGCCCCTAGGGGCCCCCCATGCAGAAGGCCGTCCCCTTTGTTCCAAGAGAACTCGCGAATCCTTTTTGAGGTGTACGTACAACCTACCTCTCAGTGCGGCTTGGCGAGTCTCCCCTTGGATTGGCCTGCGAGGGCCGGGCCTCCTGGGCCTCGAAATAATCGGCAATTATCTCCAGGGGGGGAGCCGCCCCAGGGGGGCCCCCAGGGCTCCCCCCATGCAACGCAGGGCAGCCAGCCTCCCGCTTGCCGTCTCCGTCAGACAGGACAAACACGAGCCGCCACTGCACTGCACCCAATGCATCTGCAAGCAACACAACCAAGGATTAGTTCTCGCTTACTAGGGTTTAGGGTTTATTAGTGTTCAGGGTTTAGGGTTTACTAGGGTTTAGGGTTTAGGGTTTACTAGAATTTAGGGTTTATTAGCATTTAGGGTTTACTAGTGTTTAGGGTTTAGGGTGTTCTAGGGTTTGGGGTTTACTAGGGTTTGGGGTTTAGGGTTTAATAAGGTTTGTGGTTACCTAGTGTTGGGCACTAAGGTTTAAAGTTAGCTAGCTGTCCATACACCCCATTTCATCTGGGATACAACGAAATAGGTTTTACAGCGAATAAGGAGGATTGGGCCGCTGCAACAGCAAAAGCAGCAGGTGCAGCAGCACCAGCGGCCTTACCAGCTGAGACGCACAACCTGCATTGTTTGTTTTGCGCATAGGCCCGCTCCAACTCGCGCAACAATTTTGCCTTTACTGGAAATCGCTGCATGCGCTGCAACAGCCAGGCCTCCGCTTTCAACATCTTGCTGCTGCTGCTGCTGCTGCTGCTGCTGCTGTCGTCTGCTGCTGCTTGAACAGTGTTGGGGCTGCGCTGCAGCGGCTGCTGCTGCTGAAGTTCAATCCCATGGGAGACACAGCGGCTAGACAGAGACACCTGACGGCGCCAGTGCTGCTG
>JRZD01020068.1:6147-17425 GCA_000826945.1 Eimeria nieschulzi
CAGCAGCAGCAAAAGCAGCAGTCTGCCTCGCTACCTCTTGTGCGGTGGCCTGTGCAACTTGATGAAATCGCGTGTTGACAGAGAGAGGCGTCCCAGGAAGAGAGGCCTGCAGGGAGGCGTGGACCTCGATGAAAGCCAACTGCAGGAGCTTGAGGTTCTCTACGAGCATTTGCCGGCGGAGGCAAAGCCTGTCCCCAATGGGGAGATCGACGCTGGAGATGAGGCCTCGATCCTGTCTCTTCGGCAGTTGCTGCTGCAAAGGGGCGTAGGCAAGCTGCTGGCAAGGGCCTGCACGACAAAGCCGCTCCCGTCTCCCAACGTGCTGCTTGTGGCTGGAGACGCTTTCTGTCTCCTTGCGAAGGACGAGAAGGCAAGGGGAAGGCTTGTTCAGGAAGGAGCTCTAAAGGCCTTGCTGGCAGGCATAGGGGCCCTGCGCGGCAGCCCTGAAGAGCAGCGGGATTTGCAGCAGGTGGCGGCTCAGCTGTCAATAACTGTCAACCCAAGTCTCTTCCTTTCGCACGAGGCGCTGGACCTCGTGCCTGCGCTGCTGCCTCTGCTGACAGACTCACACGAGCTTCTGCAGTACGAGGGGGCCTTGGCCTTGACAAACCTGACCTCTGTGAATGAGGAGCTGCGGCAAAGGGCCTTTGCAGGGGGTGCCTGGGCCAAGCTAGGTGACCTTCTCTTCAGCGACAACGATCTGCTGAGGGCAGCAGGCCTCGAGGGCTGGTGCAACCTCGCAGCTTGTGTAAAGTTGCAGGAGTTCATTGGGGAGAGGGCGGGGAACGCCGATTCGCAAGACCTCAGGCTGCTCCTCGCCTTTTGCTTAGAGACCAACAACCAGAGAGCTCAGCAGGCTGCAGCAGGGGCCCTTGCCACTCTGCTTAGCAACTCCGTCATAGCCAAGGCACTCCCCCGCTACGAGACTTACGGCAATCTCTTCAAGGCCCTCGAGGAAGCCTCAGAGGAAGAGGGGCCTCTTCTTGACCGCATCGTTGCGTGCTTGTTTAACGTGTGGAGCGAGGAGATAGAAGGAGACGCAGGCGCATCCATCAACGAAGAAATCGAAAAACATGTCAAAACTCATAGAGACAAACTCAAGGGCCTTGCTGCCAACCTCGCCACGCAGATCCTCGCAAGCGGAGACTCCCAACCCCGCTCTGCCTCAGCCTCTACTGTGGCCTGAGCAGACGCAAGCTGCAGCAGCAGCAGAGGTGACCCCTCTTTAGGAGACAGTTGGTGCTGCTGCTGCTTCTCGCTGTCTCCGGCCCTCTTTGGGGCTGTCTTCTGAAGGCGAGATGCATGCAAGGCCCCGTTTTTTTATTTTGAAATTGCAGCTCTGGGAGGCTCTGCAGAGGCGGGGCGCAGCAAATGGCTGAGAGTTTCAAGACGCTTAGAGCCTCAGAAGGGGCAACACGCAGCAAGTTTCTGTTAGAGGCAAAGGAGACAGAGGAGATGAAGCTAGTAGGGATTCCTTGCACTCAGCGGCGCTTCGCCGCGGTGGCAGCAGGAGGCCCACCAAAGAACCCTTTCTCCGCCTCAAGCTGCTGGCAAGAGCTTGGCCTCTCTTAGAGATGCGCGAGCGTACTTGTTCGAAGCGTCCCACACCAAGGGCGTTAAAAGCCTGAATAAGCAGCTGTGGCCAGGCCCCCTAGGCACGCGATCAGAGCCACAGACTTTAAAGGGAGGCAACGAGCAACACTGCAGACCTCTCCTCTTACGAATCCAAAACCACGAATTGCCGAACGCATGCACTGAACGCTCGAGGAGAGAGCAGCAAGCCCCAAGCGAGTCTGATAACGCTCGAGGGCTCGCGAAGCGCAGCGCAGAAATAAAAATAAATTTGCAAATAAACGCCAGGCGCATCTCTCTCGCGCTGTCTGTACAGCAGAGAGCTTCTGGAGCGTCGCTCGCAGCCGACGGCCCCAAGACTCGATTACCGATCCCACCAGCTGCTACGTCGAAAAAAAGCCTTGCTATCTCTAGGGCATCCCTGTAGCTAGCTGGACAGCTAGCTAGTGACTAGGCACGAACGACGGAGACGTTTAAGCAAGGACACACGTAAGATGAACAAGGAGGGCTCCCGCCGTTCGTTGACTTTGAAGTCGAGAACCAGCCTACAAGCCTCCCTCACCCCTTGGGATGAAAAGGGCGTGTTGCTGCACTATTAAAAGCGTTGTAGTTACACCGCATGCAGCCCCGTTGCCAGACGACGCATGCCACTAAAAGTCATCGTTTTAGCCCTATGGCGCCGCAGCATGATAGACTCGGCGGCACTTACCCTGCCCACAACCTCTCGCTGCTACTGCTGCTGCAGGGAGGGAATGGGATTGCCGCTGCAGGAGAGAGTCCCTACACCGCTGCCACTTGGTGGGTCACCTGTGTGCGTCGTGCTAACCACAAAAAAGATTGCCAGTCTCAGCTACTCCTTCACTCCTCGCTCTTTACTTTTTTCTTTTTCTTTGGATTCTTTTCGGCTTCTGCATTTCCACTAGAGGCGTCCCTAGTGTGTTTTCGAGCTCCCTCTTGGCTGGCCACTACGTCTGTCGAGTGATCATACTTCTTCGCCATGCCGTTCGTAGCCCGGTACGGCTCGTACCGCTGGAGCGATGGCTTGCCTGCAGGCTTGCTAGCGTCTGCAACGCCAAAATCACACGCAAACCCTAAACCCTTGCGCGAACAAGCAAGAGGCAAATGTACAGAGATAGGAAGGGGGAAAGGGAGAGAGACGCACTTCCCGAAAGCTGCTGCTCGAGCGACTCCAATTTATTTTCGACGTAACGTCTGCATGCGATCGCTACTGACGGCTCAGCCGGCGCCTGGGCAGCCCCACTGGCGGGGGGCACGCCTGCCCCTGCCGCTGCCGCTTCTGCTGCTTCTGTTAGGGCGTCCACGCGGACGCAGAGTGACAACTTCGCCGCAAGAACGCGCGATATTTTCCCTATAGCAGCAGCAAGAGGCAGAATTGGAGCTTCGACATCTCTCGCACGGAAAGAGACATTTAAGAGGCCCACAGACAGCCCGCGGGTATTGCATGGCCGTGAGGAGCCGAGAGACAAAGAAATGAAAGAGGCAACTAACCTTTCAGCTTTGGCGTGGCCTGCCCGACGAGAGCAGCGTGATATATAATTCCGTATTTAGGAGTATTCGATTTCGTCTTCAAAGCACGGAAAAGAGCCTTCTCTGCCCCCAGAATTTGAATAGTCGAGGCCGGCTGTTTTGACAGACTCAGCAGGCTGCCGCTGTGCGCCATCAAACGTGCCCCAATCACCTCCCCAACCTGCAAGGGAAACGGAGGCCAACAGCATGCAAAAATATTCTAAATAAGAACGCAATAACTTACAATTTTGTATTATAGTTGTATACATTATATACTTGAAGATAATTGCGTATATACGGCGGTCGAAGACAAATGCCACCACAGTGGAAGAAATCAAGAAAATGTCGCGAAATCAGCAACCGAAAGAAGGGAAGAGAAATAAAAAAAGTTTCAGCGAAAAAGACAAGAAGCCAGAAAAAAAGGAGAGTTCACAACGTATGCACAAAATACTCCAAAATATCGCACCATCTACCAGCAAGAAATCACCGAAAATAACACTCACCATGTACGTCAGGTTGGGTGCGACAGCCTTCATGCGGACCTTGAGATACTCCGCTAAATTTGCTCTGTACTCAACTAACTCCTCCACTCTGCAAGCCAGCGAATTAATGTGCAATAAATCCTCTTCTGTCATTTCTGTGCCCATGGAGGTCTCAGCCGACATCCGCACCTCCGCGCAAATCTGAAAACAGGCAAGTTCAAGTGTACATACACCTCACTAGTTCAAGTGCACCCACGACGCCCACTATGTGCGGCGATTTCAACCAGCGAATCGGCATCCAAATAGCTTTGAACGTTTAATTGACCATTATTTTCTCCTAAATAAAATGGATCTGACCTCGTCAGGGATCAGACTTTCTAAATCTGCATTCTTTGCATTCGTTCGAAAGCCAATGACTTTCACCGCCTTGGCGTAGGTGAGATTGTCGGTGATGATTTTACTGAGCTCCGGGAAGTGCCATCCATACCATTCTTTCAGCCTCATTGCGAAATTATTGAGTTCGCGGTCCAAATCGTCTAGAAGTGCTGCATAGGGAACCAGAAAAAACAGCTCGGATACGTTTGAAACGTGGCCAACGGAAGAGCGCGTATTCATTAAAAGCTCAGAAAACAAATGAGAACACAAGAATGAATACACTTTATTAATTAGGTTTAATAAATCCAAGATATACAAAAATGCATTTGACATTATGGGGGGGGCACAGACGCACCAACAGCTTGAATAATCATCGTGTCAAGTTTTTCGGGACTGAAACGAAGCTTAAATCTGTTGAGCGAGTGCGAAAGGGACATCGCCATCTGCTGCCGATCTACAAAGAAACAAAGCACAAAGAACCCCCACCTAAAACCAGGTTTCAAGTGCACTAGAGAAATTACAACCACGCGCCAAAGTGTATGGAGAATAGTAGCGACTCGAGCACAGCTCATGGAGCGGATACAAACCCTCAGGGAAAGCTGGTGGTAATCAACTAGCAACGGCATTGCATTTGTCATTCCCTTACCTTTTTCATCGAGCCCGTCAAGGAGGGAGGAAAGCTGCTCTTTGATTCCTCTGATGAGCTCGTGTGTCTGAGGGCTAAAAATGACGTCCACCCCGAGCTTGGCCTTGATGGAGGCCCCCAAGCCCTTGTCAGCGACTACAAGTTTCGCATTCTCTCCCTCGGCTAGGAGGTTTTTCTTGAGGAATTTTCTGAGGCCCTTGCCCATTTTACACTCCATTAGGGACAGCACCTCCTCCATGGCTTGTTTGGTATCTTTAAACCGAGAAAATGCATGCAGCTGAACCACCTTCTGTGCGGCCTCGGGAGACGCGAAGTGCTGCTGCAGTGTATCTACATCGTCCACTTCCAGCAGCTTTCCTTTCTGTAGTCGGAAGAGGGCAAAGCCCGCTGGGGTCTCGAGGAGAGCCAGCATTTTCTGTGTTTTCTCTGACAGGCCCAACGGTATCAAATATACAAAGAAATATAATTATAGAAAAAGTAATCGAAGAACTAAACACTTTTCAGGGGGCAGGATGTGGAAATCGAAAGGAAGAGATGTTTGGCCTTATGTCTACGGGGCTGCTGGCAGAAGAGAGCTTCTGCAAGCGGCAGCAGAAACTCCAAAGAATAAACCAACCGGCCATTTATTTCTTTTCTTTTTTCTTTTTTTAAAACAAACATGCAGAGAAACAAACACTCACAACCACCGAAGGCTCCTCACCGCCTTTACAAGCAATCACACTGTGGGGAGGCGAGCTGTACCATACCCGCAGCAAGCCAAAGGGCCCTCCTTCTCTCCTGCCCTTGTCATCCTACATTATCTTTAAAAAGTCTCTTCTCTGTTAATATTTAATTTGAAGTTTCAGTTTTTAAAAAAGAGCCTAATCATGTATTGAAATAGCTTGTACTTATGGAGAGGAGGAGGAGAAACACTGGCTGTCGTCTTCATATCCAGAGGGCCCCCAGCTGACGACAAACATACCCGTTTCGGCCCCCTCTTCGCCAGCCTCAGCCTCCTACTAGCGCCAATTTAGATGCACTTCAAATGCTTTAGACCATTTAAAACTCATTTAAAACTCTACTTCAAGAACAGTTTTAATATTCTTATTTATCTCTATAGTTACCCAGTGATACATGCGACTCACCCCCAAGCAGCCGCACTGAGGCGCCTGTGTCTCCTGCCTCAGCTGCTCAAGCCCAGGACCTGCCGCTGATTAGGATTACTTTAAAGCGCGTATTTTTCTATAGGGGTGCCTGCTGTGGGCATTGGAGGGACCGCTGAGATACAAGGAGGGCCCTTGAGAGAGGCCCAGCAGCAAGGGCCTCCGAAATGTCTCTGTGGCTGCCGGACTCGGAAGCCAGCGAGTGCTATGAGTGTAGTCTGCCGTTTTCAACTCTGAGGAGGAGACACCACTGCAGGCAATGCGGCCTCATTTTCTGCGGTGGTTGCTGCCCTCTTTGTTCGCTGTCTCAGAAGACAGGAGAAGAGACCACGGTGCGTCTCTGTCTCTGCTGTCTTCAGCAAGCGGAGAGACAACTCAACACTCTTTACCCGCTATGCCAGCAGCAGCGCGAGCTCGATTCTATGAAAGAATGGATTCCACAGGCTGTCTCCTCAGCCGGGGCCCCGCGGTCTTCACCAGCCCCTTCTGATTCCTCACAGGAGGCCCTCCTCCTGCCGCCTCCTCCCCTGCCGTCCAGCAGCAGCAGCAGCAGCAGCAGCAGCAGCAGCAGGGAGGGTCTTCCGAATGGGGTGTATGCGACGTGTTTACTGCGGGAGAGCGTGGCAGCCCACTGCGCCTTAGAGGGCCTCCCGTCTGCTGCAGCTGAGGTGGTGGTGCGGCTAGCTGTTTGCTGCGTCTCCTCTCTCCATCTGTCTGCTTCTGCTGCTCTCTCCCTTGGCGATGCGGTGTCTCTGTCGTGCATTACGGGCCGGGGCCTTGAGGACTCCTTTGCCCTCCCGGGCCTCATTTTCCCCTCTACGCTGCAGCACAGACAGCAGCAGCAGCTGCTGCCGCTGCAGCACGCCCGTCTGCTGCTTCTGGCTGGCAGCATTGGCACCAAAGGAGCTGGGGGCCCCAAGGGGGCCCCCTCCTTCAGCTGCTTAGAGGTTGCTAGGAAGAGACAGAGCCTGGCGCTTCAGGCCCTCGTGCAGCAGCTGTCTCTCCTGCAACCTGACGTGCTGCTGCTGTCTGGCGAGGTGTCTCCAACCCTCTTGCAGCGTCTTTCTGAGCTTCGGGTTCTTGTCATTCCTTCTGTGTCTCTGCTGATCTTGAAAAAGGTTGGAAGGGCCACAGGGGCCCCGCTCTGGGCCTCCCTTGAGGTCGCCGCCGCGGCTTTTTTAGGCCAACAGAAAACCCTCGGCAGATGCGCCATAGACTGCAGGAGCCCCGCCCCGGGGGCCCCTCCCTACATTATCATATCGAACTGTCCCCCCTTCCGCTTCTGTACTCTGTGTCTCGTCCTCCCACAAACAGCAGCAGCAGCAGCGTCTGCTGCAGCAACTGCAGCAGCAGCAGCAGCAGCAGCAGCAGCAGCAGAGGAGACAAGGGCGTACAAGAGAGTCCTATGGAGGGCCTTGTGGGCGGCCTTTGCTCTGCAGCACGAACTGCGGTTTGTTGCTGCTTGCTGCCACCCGGCTTGGGGGCCCCTCGACCCCTCATGGGTGCAGAAGGCCTCCCGAGCTTTGCTGCTGCTGCAGCTCCCTGAGGGAGGGCCCATCGGCTCTTTAGGGGGTCCCCCGGGGGGCCCCCAGGGCAAGGAAGAGGCCGGTCTCTTTAGCAGGGCAGAAGCAGTACTGCAGCAGCAGCAGCAGCCGTCAAGACGCAGCAGCAGCAGCAGCAGCAGCAGCAGCAGCAATAATGGGGGCGGCCTTACTGCAGCAGTAGCTGATTTGTTGGGAATGGAATTTAAAGGGAAAACGCTGGGCTCTTGGCTGCGCAGCTGCTGCACGTCTTTAGGGTCTGGGAGACCCCTTGAGTTAGAGCACCGCCTGCTGCAGTGTATGTACACCTCAGAGTCTCCCAATGGACAGCGCCAGCTGCACCCGAAGGCAGCAGCAATGGCAGCAGCAGCAGCAGCAAACGGTTGCGTTGGTGCCGCTGCAGCGCAGCTCCTTATGATGGCAGATGGGCCCCCACAGGGGCCTCCCGACGGCAGCATTGGACTGCCGGGGCCCCCCCCTGAAGACGCGGACACGCCAGGGGCTCTTAACGAAGAGGTGACCTTCCTCACAGAGGGCGAAGCTTTGCTGGTGCAGCGGCTGGGGGAGGGCTCAATTCCAACCTCCCCGACTGCAGCAGACTACTTGCCAGCAGCAGCAGCGGAGGACAGGTGTGTGGGGATTCGTCTGCTGGGGATAGCCTTTTCACTCGAGGCTCAGGGGGCCTCCTTTGGCATCAGCTGGAGCTGCCGGCTGCAGCAATGCGGAGGGGCCCCTGTGGGGGCCCCTGGGGGTCTCCCGGCCTTCCCTTGCGTTCTCTCCTTCCGTCTTTTTGGCGCTACGCTGCGCGAAGTCGCAACGGGCTGGTGCGGCTTTCTGCAGCAAACTGCTGCCGTCCGCCGCTGCCCTGCGGGGGACCCCAGATGCAATCGGCTCCTCTCTGAGCATGCACTAGCTTTCTCTAGAGCTACCAATCGCGTCGTTGTCTCCTTCAGTGTACGCCAAACCCTAAACCCTAGACCCTAGACTTAAACCCTAAACCCCAGAGTTCAATCCGAAACCCTAGAGTCAAACCCTAAACCCTAGAGTCAAACCCTAAACCCTAAACCCTAAACCCTAAACCCTTCAATCCGAAACCCTAGAGTCAAACCCTAAACCCTAGAGTCAAACCCTAAACCCTAAACCAAAGAGTTAAACCCTAAACTCTAAACCCTAGAGTTAAACCCTAAACCTTAGAGTCAAACAGCTGCTTACTAGATCCCAGCTCCCTTGTTTGCGGCTCAACTCCTGGACACGTCAGGTAGGGTTTAGGGTTTAGGGTTTTGTTGTGTGGCGTACACAGGACAATGCCCTCATGCCGCCAGAGGGTCTTTCCCGCGTCTCCACACCGAATCTCCGCTGCAGCAGAAACGAGGGGTCTCCTCGGTTGTCTCCCTTGCCCCGTCAAGCAGCAGCAGCAGCAGTAGCAGCAGCTGGAAGCAGCAGCACACATTCGGCCTCCTTTGGGGCCGCACTAACTCGTTCAGAGTTTCCCGAAGCAGCAGCAGCAGAGAAGCCAAAAGGGACTGGGGGGCCTGCTGCCTCTGGGGTTTTGTGGTGGCAGAGGTGCAGAGGATGCGGAGGGGCTCCTGTGGGGCCCCCCGAGGAGCTTGGCCGGTTTGGAGACATCCCTTTCGTGAGGTTTATTGAATTGCTGCTCGCCGATGATTCCTTAAGAGGCAACGGGACATGGGGAAAGGCCCCGGAGGCCTTGCAGCCGCAGCCGCAGCAGCAGCAGCAGCCGCAGCCGCAGCAGCAGCAGATGTCTCTGGGTGACGTGTGGGGGGCCCCTTGTTGCTCCCATTTGGTGTTCAGAGAGAGAACATTCTGTTTCTCCTCTGGCGGCGCGGTGAGACGTCTGCTGCTGCCGCCGCTGCTCCCGTCTCCGCTGCTGCTGTTTGCATTGCTGCTGTTTCTGCTGCTGCGGCATCTGCTGCCGCTGTCTCCGCTGTTGCTGTCTCCGTTGCTGCTGTTGCTGCTGTTGTCTCCGTTCCTGTTGGTTAGTCTCTATAAGTCTCCATGATTTGCTGTTTTGTTGTTTGGCGTCTCTCTCCATCTCAGCGTGTCTCCTTCCGTCACCAGAGCCTTGCGGTCCACGCGGTGCGGCGCCCAGGGCCTCCCCATCAGCAGCTTGGGGGGCCCCCCATAGGAACGTCCCCCTATTCTCTTTCGACGGGGCCTCTCCAGGGTACAGGCGCAGCAAGAGGAGACTCCACAGCAACAGCAACGGCTGCAGCAGCTACTGCTGCAGCTGCTGCTGCACCAGGTGTCTCCTCTCAGCAGCAGACGGACTTGTGCCTCTCTGGGGGCGTTTGCTCCCGGGCGCGCATGCAGCTGTATGCAGCAGCAAGGGCTGTCATAGCAGGTCTTTTGGGGGGCCCCCAGAGGGCCCCGCATTGCGTCGGGGCTGCGGCCCCAGCACCTGCAGCAGACACGGGCCCCTGCGCCGTGGGGGAAGCAGTCCAGGGACCCCTTCAAAAGGCAGTGGGGGCTCTCTGCGACAGTAAGGCCAGCAACCCACACACGGTCCGTCTGCTTAGCAGCAGCAGCAGCAGCAACAACAACAGCAGCAGCACCAATGAGTAGTAAGGGTCAGCAATAATCGCTTCTGGTGTCTCTCTCCTAGACCCTAGGGTTTAGGGTTTGTGCGGCTGGCCTTTTCTGCTGCAGGCGTCATGGGCCTCCCGCGCAAGGACGTTCTGGTTGCTGTGTGCTGCTGCACTTCAGAGACAGCTGGCAGCAATAGAGACGCAGCAGCAGGTGCTGATGTGGGGGGCCCCCTTGGGGGCCCCTTCCCTCCCGTCGGTTGCTCTCCTAGGAACTGCCGCAGCAGGGGGGCCCCCTGGGGGCCCCGCATGGAGACTGTGGGCTAAGCTTTCCAAGCTGCTTCTGTTACAAAGACGCAAGCTGCTGCAGCTGCAGCAGCAGCTGCAGCAGGCTGCAGCACTGCTGGCCCTTTACTGCTGCACGCTAGAACAGCACTTACAGACGTGTAGAGACACTCGGCAGCGGCAGCAGAAGGAACAGGGAGAGCAAGAGGATATGGGGAGTACAGCAGCAGCAGTTTCTGTTGCAGCAACAGCAGCAGAGTGTTGCTGCTCTCTAGCCGAGTGTCTCCTGAGGGTCTGCGAGTTTTCGTGGGCCTCCCTGCAGAAGCGCTTGGCGGTTTGCTGCTCGTCTCTCCTCGAGGATTTTTCCTCCGCTGCCCTCGCTGCCTTGCGGGAGGCCCCTGTCTCCAATGACTCCCCTCTGCACAATCTAGGGCCCCCTGCAGCAGCAGCAGCAGCAGCAGCAGCAGCAGCAGCAGCAGCAGAGGAGGGCCCTCAAGGCCTCGGGGGGGTTGTTGTGTGGGAAAGCACTGCCAGACACGAAGCACAAACCCCAGCCGACGTCCTCTGCCAGCCGCTCGAGGGCGCAGCTGATGCCGCACCGCTAGCGGCACAAGAGCGCACAGCAGCAGCAGCAGGTGCAGCAGCAGCAGCAGCAGCAGCACCCTCAGCAGCAAAGCTGCATAGACCCCGGCGTAGCGCCTCCTGCGAAGTCATCTGGCGTGACCCTCCTCGCCGCGCAGCAGGAGGAGACAGGCAAGGAGACAGAGCCTCAACACAAGACCCTGGGGATCCAGGGGGCCCCAAGGGGACTGCCCCTGAAGGGCTAGCCACCGCGGCTGCAGCAAAGGCCCCCACAGCAACAAATCCAGTGCTAAACACCGCACCTTCTGTTGTCCCTGCTGCTGAGGCTACTGCTGAGGGGCCCCGAAAAGGGACTCCTGCGGCAGCCTCAGCAGCAGCAGCAGGGGCCCCCGGAAGCTATAGGCAGCAAAGGGAGCCCTTGGGCCTTCTCAATGCGGATGGCCCCTGGGGGCCCCCAAAATTGGGGACCCTAAGGACGCGGTCCCTGAGACAGCAGCAGCAGCAACAGCAGTGCTGGCTGCCTTTGACAGCTCCTGTGGCTTTCGTAAGACGCAAGCCTTCAGACAGCAACAACAGCAGCAGC
>JRZD01020071.1:6299-22332 GCA_000826945.1 Eimeria nieschulzi
GCAGGTGTTGGACGCGGAGGGACTGGTACAAATGGCAGGCTGTTTGTGAGTGGAGTTGTTTGCGGCTTATAATGCAGTTGGCGGTTGGACTGGTTGGCTGAGAGGGTCAGTCGGGGCAGTTGTGTGGGAACACTGGGCTGAAGGATGTGCCAGGAGAACAGGAAGTTGAGTTGGCGAGAGAGAGGCACAAGTCCGACATCTACCGGAAGGGACTGCGGCAATGCTTGTGTGACGTGGGTTTGAGAGCAGGAGACACGAAGAGTCTGAGAGGCAAGGTTATGCTTGTTGTGGGTGTTTTTGCGTTGATGGTTGGATTGGGTGGGCGGGTGGTGCAGGGTGAGGAAGCGTAATGTGGGAGGTGGTTAGTGGTTGTCGGATGGCGGCAGGTAAGAGTAGAAGAGGGTTGGGGAGATTATGAGAGGCGTGCGGCGTATTTAGGTTTATGTGGTTTTGTAGAGTAGGAATCCTATGACGCAACACGGTATTCCGGTTCAGTTGGTGAGTTTCTGGCGTTTGCACGGCCAGAGCCGGTTGCAGACAGAGGATACCGTCGCGTTTGGAAGCACACAAACAGACATTACTAGTATCGAGTTCCGTAGATGGCAGGCATTGTTGACCAACCGTTTTACACATTCCTGATTTCAAAGGCATAGTCTAGGCATCCGTTTTCTCCCGTAGGCTGTCCTCCTGATTATGGATTCCAACAAATGGGTTTGATAACGCAAGCGTATTGCGCAAGCAGTTATATTAAAGGAAATTATCTGCTTTTTTTTGAAGCTCGTAGAGAGAATTCGCGGTTTTGTGATGCTCATCTCTTTTGGTGTAGGGATAGGAATCGTGCACTGATTGTAGCCGACGAACCAGCATCCAGCTAAGGTGAACGGAAACATAGCACTGTTTTGGTCGTGTTTCTGTCGTCATGGCAATTGCTGTATTTGGAGTGATATTCCGTCTGACCCGGTTTTTTCGGGTTTCAAGGGAATGGCGTCCGTCACCTATTCTGCAACTGATGCCTCAGTTATTTAACATCCAGATATGGTCGGCGATAACGTTAGCTGGCCCATGTTCGTGATCTAGTGCAGCTGGATCCCATCACATTACGACAAGCGTAGCCATGCGAACAAAATACGACAGTCGTGGAGCGATCTGGTCAGTAGCGCATATCTTCTATTCCGGTTCAGCTGGTTCTTTTCCGGCTGTTGCCCAGGCAAAGGCGGTTTTAGGCAAAAAATAACGTTGCGCTTGGATGTACAAAGACAGGTGGTACTAGTGCCGAGTTCCGTCGGCGGCAGGCATTGTTGGCCAACCGGTTTACTCATTTCTGATGGAAAAGGCAGAGTTTAGGCATCCGTTTCTCTCATAGGCTGTACTTCTAATTATAGATTGAACGAAGTGAGTTTGGTGACGCAAGGGTATTGGGCAAGCAGTTATATTAAAGGAAATTAATTGGTTTTGAGGTGCGTGAAGACAACAATTGGGGTTTTGTGTGTTGCGCATCTATTTTGGTGTAGGGATAGCAATCGCGCACTGATTGTAGGGGACAAACCAGAATACACCTATGCCAGACTCACGCATAGTGCTGTTTTAGTCATGTTTCTGTGTCGTCATAGCGATTGCTGTATTTGGAGTGAGATTCCATCCGGCCCGAGTTTGTCGGGTTTCAAGGGAACGGCATCCGTCACCTATTCTACAACTCATGCCTCAGTTATTCAACACCCAGACATGGTCGGTGACTGTCTTAATTGATCCAAGTTTTTGATTTGGTGCAGCTGGATCCCACCAGATTACGACAAGGGTAGCCATGCAAACAAGCAAAGCCGTATACGACACTCGTGGACCGATCTAGTCCTTTAGGCGTGACTTCTATTCCGTCTTGGTGCTTTTCTGGCGGTTCCACGGCCAGAGGCGGTTGCAGGCGGAGGATAACGTCGGGTTTGGAAGCACACGGATGGATGGTACTAGTGAAGAGTTTTGTTGGTGGCAGGCATTGTTGGCTAACCGTTTTACACAATCCTGAATTTTAATAACACAAAGACATAACAAAAACGTGACTCCACTTGCTTCCACAATAGCTGTCCGATTGTAATTCCGCGCAGTGCCTGGCCGCTCACCTTACACCAAACAAGTTAAGCAGCGCACAAAAACACGAATGCTCTCTCTGCGTATGTCAACCAACCGAAAAAATTCTCAAGTTGTAAATGCTTCCACAATACGCTTGCCTTACAAAATCTATTTCACCTCACCCATAAAGCCAAGGACAGGAAATCGAATAAGGGGAAGATGATGCCACAAGTGGACGTTTGCGGCCAAATATGTGTAATACCTTTGGCCAACAATGCCTGCCACAGAAGGCTCCTCGCATTACCATCTGTCCATGTGTATTCACGCACGATGTTGTCTTTAGCCTGCAACCTCCTTCGAGTACTCCTTCACCACACACGCACTGTGTGAACCAGAACAGAGGCTACGCGTTACGGAACAGACTGGTCCACTAGTCTTGTACAGCGCCGTGCTTGTTTGCATGACTACCGTTGTCTTAGTTTGTTGGAACCTAAGAAGGACTGTCCAAAATATCGGGCTAACAAACAAGATCGGGGCTCATGCTTGGATGTCCAATTGGTCAATCAGCTTCTGCGAAATAGAGGACAAATGCCATTCCCCTGAAACGGAACACGAAAATGCAAATTTGGATGCAATCCCATTCTAAATACAGCAGTAGCCACAATTGCACACAAATATATTTAAAACATTACTAAACTTGCGTCAACCCCCAGCCGCCCGCTTGGCCGCCCGCTACAATCAGGTGCTATTGGGCAAGCAGCTACATTCAGGAAAATTCTCAGCCGTCTGTTGAGATGAGTTAAGACAGCATTCAGGTTTTTGCGGATTGCTCAGGGATTTTAGTATAAGGAGAGCAATTGCGCACTACCCGTAGCAAACGAAGCAGCGGACTGCTAGGGTAGAAGCAAGTACAGCAATGCTTTGATATGTTTCCATGTCGTCATGGCGACTGCTGGGTTTCCATCTTGCTTTATTATATCCCATTGCTTTTCAGTGGGTGGCATCTCTTCTCGATTTTGCAGCTACTGATTGACCAAATGAATAGCCAAGCATGGCACGCGATCTTGTTCGTTGGCTCTTTTTTTATATATTATAACTGGGTGCCAGCAGAGTAGAACTACGACAGTCACGCGACTAAACACATCGGTATGACAAACTGGTACGCTGCTTCGCTGGCTACTAGCGATGCGCTATTGCTCTGATTGTACCTGCAAAAGTAACCAGCGCCCAAAACACCCCAATGATGGCCCTATGCATCTCCAAACACTGCAGGAAATGAATCAGAATGCAACAGCTTGCCCAATACCCCTACGCCACTAAAACTATTCCGTGGCATCCATAAACGCAAAAATAGGAAATGTCATAAGGAACAAAATCATGCAGCAATCATGCCTTTTGAAGCACGTGTTTAATGCTCTTGGCCAACAATGCCTGCCACCGACGCAGCTCGGCACTGCTGTCTGTCCTTGTGCATCCAAGCGCGACGCTTCTATCTTTGCGCAATCTTATTCAAATATTCATCCGGCAGACAGGCACGAGCTGAACGAGAGGGGACGTCACGCGCTTTGGAACATATCAACCCACTAGTGCGGTATGCCGCTATATTTCTTCACGTAGCTTCCGTAGTCGTATTCTGTGGAAGCCAGCAATAACAAATCAAACATAGCTCAAAACAACAAGATTGCCTTTCACGCATGTTTTGTCGGTTGGTAAATCAGTCGCTGCTGAATAGAGGACGGATACAATCCTTTTGCAACGGCATAAAATGAAACTGAGTCGGATGGAATCCCACTACAAACACAACACTTGCCATGACACCAAGCTTGCATCTCAAAGCCATTAATTTATTGGCGTTCGTCCTAACTGTGCGGTGGTTCGGTGGTTATGAGCAATGCTCTGTTGTTTTCCTTGTACCGAAAAAGCTGAGAAACGCACAACACCCCGCAATGCTGTCTCTACCCGTCTCCAAACACGGCAGGGAGTTTGCTTGAATGTACCAGCTTGGCCAATACCCTTGTGTCGCGAAACCCGTTTTGCAGCATCTATAACCAAGCAAATGTGGCCTATGGAACAAGCGAATGCCCCAAATATGCATGTCCGGCAGCCATGTGCAATGCCCTTACCCAACAATGCCCGTCATAGACACAAGTTCGACACTACCATCTGTCCTTGAGCGTCCAAGCGCGACGTTGCCATTTCCCTCCAACCGCCTTCGAATATTGAGCCGCCAGAAACGGACGTCACGAACAAGACAGAAGCCACGCGCTATGAAGCAGATCCTTTTGCGACTGTCCTATACCGCCCTGTGCTTGCATGAGTGCCTACCGTAGTCCTAATCTGCTGGCACCCAGCTATATGAAATCAAAAACATCGGGCCAACAAACAAAATCACGTTTCATGATTGGGCTTTCAATGCTGACCAACGCCCGAAATCCCGGATGCTGCGTTTCATGATTGGGCTTTCAAGGCTGACCAACGCCCGAAATCCCGGATGCTGTCTCTACGCATCTCAGGAGACTGCAGAGAATTTCCCTATATGTGACAGCTTGCAAAATACCCTTCGCTCACCAAACCCGCTTTCCTGGCATCCACAAACTCAAGAACAGTAAATGGCCTACACGAAAAACGGAGGCCGCAAGTAAACCTTTTTGGTAAAATGCCACTGGCCAACAGTACTGCCTGCCACTGACGGAGCTCGGCATTACCACCTGTCCTTGTGCATCAAGACGCTATGTTTCCCTGAACCTGCAGCCGCAGCCTTCGATTACGCACCCGCCAGATCCGCACTCGCTGAACCAAAGCAGACAACACGCGCTACGCATCTTACGGTTCCCATAGACACTAGAGGTTGGTCGATACTGATGAGAACGTGTGCATTGCAATGAAGAGTTGCAAAGGATATGACAAAACGCGCCTATTCAAATATAGAGTGTAGGTGCAATTTAGGTTTGCATGGCAATCGTAGTGGTAATATTCTGGGACCCAGCTATGCTTTGCCGTCTCTTAAAATGTGTAGAGCCGGCATTTGGGTTTTACGGGTTGCTCAGCTTTTTCGGTATAAGGAGAGCAATCGCGCACTGTATCGGACGAACAACATACAGCTAGAATGAACGGCGGTACTGTTTTTTTATATGGTTTTGTGTCGTCATGACAATTGGTTTATTTGGAATGGGATTCCCTCTGACTCGGTGTTGTTGCTTTTGCTTCAGGGGGATAAGCACAGGGACAGATGGTATTAATGCCGAGTTTTGCCAGTGGCAGGCATTGTTGGTCAATCGTTTTAGATATTTCGGAGGGCAAAGGCACACTTTAGGCATCCGTTCTGCCCGTAGGCTATCAGTCTTATTACGGATGGGCACGAACTTACTTTGGTGACGCAAGGGTACTGCGCTCCTTATACCGAAAAAGCAAAGCAGCACACAAAACACGAATGGTGTCTTCAAGAATATATAGAAAGCCAAAGAATTTCCCTGAGTGTAACTGCTTGCCCAATAAGCTTGCATTACCAAGTCCATTTCGCGACATTCATTAAGACAATGATAGGAAGTGCCGTATGAGACAAACGGATGCTGCAAGTATGACTTTGCGGCCAAAAAAGTGTAATGCGTTGAGCCAATACAATCCATGCTAAAATGGGAACTCTGCAAAACTACCTGCCGTCTTTGTATGTCCAAGAGCGATGGTACTTTCTTGATGAAACCGCAAGCGAGCCTTCATCTGCCATCAAAGCACCATCTGAACCACAATAAACGTCAACTGCTGCAGAAGAGATCGTTACATTAGTGCCTCATACCGTCGCGCTTGTTCACATGCACATCCTAGTCGTAACATGCTGAAACCCATCAATAAATAAAAACCTCGGGCCAACACAAACAATAACGTGCCTCATGCTTGGTGTTCAATTGGTCAGTCAGTAGCTGCAGAATAGCGGATGGAGGCCATCCCCCTGAAAGGAATGCAACATAACCTATTTAGATTGAATCCCACTCCAAATGCAGATATCGGTTAAACGGCACAGAAATGGATTAAAACCGTTAATATGTCTGCGATACCCTAGTTGGCCGTTGGCTCCTGAGCCACAAGCAGTGCGTCATTGTTAGAAAAAGCTAAGCAACGCCCAAAAACCCGAATACTGTCTCTACCCGTCTCAACAAAAGACAGAAAACTTTCCTGAATATAGCTGTTTGCCCAATACCCTTGGGTAGCCAAAACCATTTTGTAACATCCACAAACACAGGGAACGTGAATGCCCAACAAAACAAAAGGATGAAGTAAGCGCCTCTGTACTGCAACTGATGTGCAAAGTGTTTTTGCAAGAGACTGCCTGTCACCAATAGAGCTCAAGGCTACCATCTGTCCTCCTGCGTCTAAGAGCGACGTTGTCATCTCCCTGCAACCGCCTTCGGGTAGCCCTCCGCCAGAAACGCATTACTGAATCAGGACAGAAGTCACGGGCTATGGAACAGATTGTTTCACAAGTGATTACTGGAGTGCCTTGTTCGTGTGGCTACCATAGGCACAATCTGCTAGGAACCAGATATACAAAATCAAAACGCCGGTATAAAGAATAAGATCGTGTCTTACGGCTCGATGCTCAGTTGGTCAGTCAGGAGCTGAAAAATTGACGACTGGCACCACCCCTTAGAACGTGAATGCCATAAAACCGAATCGGCGGGGATCCCACTCCAAATAAAGCAATCGCCGTGATGAAACTAAAGCAGATCAACAACAATAATAGATGTACGTCAACCTTAGCTGCAAGCTGGCTCGTCCGATACAAAAAATGAGCGATAGCTTTGCTAACAAGCTGCGAAACGCCCGAAAACCCGAATTCGGTCTCTACATAGTAAGAGACGGCTGAAGCCCTGAAACTAACTGCTCGGTCAGTACCCTTGGATTGCCAAACTTATATCCCTCCATTCATAGGCACAAGGACAGAAAATAGCGTAGGGGGCAAACCATCGCCGCAAGTATGCCTTTGCGGAAAAGACTATGTAATGCCTTTTGTCAGCAGCGCTTGCCACCGACGCAGCCAAGCATTATTAACTTTCCTTGTGCATCAAACACAAAATTGCCTTCTACCTGCAACCGTCTCCGAATATTTATCCGCCAGATGCGCGCATTCTGAAACAAAACAAAAGTCACGCGCTAAGGAGCAGATCGCTCCACTAATGTCGCATACCGTGTTTGTTCGCCGAAATACCGTAGTCGTATTCTTTTGACTCAGCTTTACTAAATGTCGCTTCAAAAAACAAGCTTGCGTTTTTTAATTCTTCGTTTAATTTGTCAGTCGGCATTTCCAGGATATAGGACGGATGCTATCCCTGTGAAACGAAGTGTGGTAAAACCGAATTGGATGGAATCCCACACCAAACACAGCAGATAGCCAATGACACAACATAAAAGCATATCAAACCCATTTTTAGATTTACATTCGCCCTAGCCGTCCGGTGGTTCATCCGCTACAAGCAGTGCACGATTGCTTTCCCTATACCTAAAGCGCTAGGCAAAACTCACATACCGGAATATTGTCTCTACGCATCTCAACAGAAGGCAGAGAACTTCCCTGAACGTAATTGCTTGCCCAATACCCTTGCAGCACCAACCCCATTTCATGCCATCCATAAACACAAGGGCAGCAAGTGGCCTACGGGACAAGCGCATGCCATAGGCGTGGCTTGTCTGCAAAGGATGTGTAATACGGTTGTCCAAAAGAATTCCCGCCATTACCTGAGCTCGGCGCTACAACCTATCCTTGGGCGTCGAAGTTTGACGTTGCCCTCTCCCGCCAACCGCAGTGTTCATCTGCCAGAAGCGCACCAACTGAACCAGACCAGAGTTCACGCAATATAAAAAATATTGTCCCACGAATTTTGTACACAGGGCGCTTTGTGGCGTGGCTACCGTAGTCGTACTCTGTTGGGACTCTGCAATACTAAGTCAAAAATATCGGGCCAGCAAACAAGACCGCGTCTTACGGCTCGTTTCTAGATTGGTCAGCCAGCAGCTGCAGAATAAAAGACGGATGCCATCCCTCTGAAACGGAATGCGGTAAAAGCAAGTCGGATGGAATTTTACCCCAAACACATCAGTCGCCATGACGACACACAAACATATTCAAACGAATAGTAAACGTACATTTAACCTAGCCATCCGCTGGTTCATCCGCTACATGCAGCGCACGATTGCTCCTTATACACTCCTGAATGGTGTTTGGGTATACAAACATACGCCAGGCAATTTCCCGTAATTTAACTGCTTTCCCACTGCCCTTGAAGTTACCAAACCCAGCTCGTGGCATTTTTGAATGCAATGACAGAAAATGGCTTACGGTACAAACGCTTCCCTCAATCATGCCTTTACGGCCAGTAATGTGGCATGACCTTGGCCAGGAGTGCCTGCCAACGACAGTGCTCGACACTAGTACCACCTGTCCTTGCACGTCCATGCCCGGTGCTGCCCTGTCGCCGCTTCCAAATAAGCAACTGCCAGAAGCGCACCAGCTGATCCGGAATAAAAGTTATGCGCGACGCAACAGGTCGTTTCACGAGTGCCCTATACCTCCGTGCGTGTTTGTCAGAAACGTCGTGATCGTCCTCTCCTTGGACCCAGCTAGAGTAAATTCTAACATCGGGCCGACGAACAGCATAGCAGCTTAATGTTAGCTTTTCAATTGGTCAGTCCGCAACTGCAGAAGCGATAACGGATGCCATCCCCTTGAAACGGATTAAGATAAAACAGAGTCGGATAAAATTCCACTTCAAATATAGCATTTGTCATGGCGACACAGAAACATGATCAAACCAGTACTGGACCTTTGTAGACCCCAACCATATGCTGGTTTGTCCGTTACAAGCATTGAGCGATTCTTCCTTTTATACCGAAAGAGCTTGGCAACCCGCAAAAACCCAAATGCTGTGTCTAACAATCCCAAGAGATTGCAGAGCATTTCCCTGAATGTAGCTGCTTTTCCCATGTGCTTGCGTCGCCAGATCCATTTTGTGGCACCTATAAATACAAGGTTGCGAAAGGTTTTACGGCGCAAACGGATGCCGCAAGTCGGTTTTGCGACCCGAATGTGTAATGTGCTTGGCCAACCCTGCTTCTAGCAACGGCGCGGGATGCTTTCATCTGTTCTTGTGCGGCCTAAAGTGAATTTGCTCTCTGCCAGTAACTGCCGTTGGTTATTCCTTCACCAAACACGTATCTGCTAAACCACAAGAGAAGTCGCGAGCCACGGAATACAGATTGCTCGACTAGTGTCGCAGACCCACGTGCTTCGTCGCGTGGCTATCAGAGTTGTAATCTGCTGCAACCCAGCTATAATAACTCAAATCCCAGGCCAAGGACCAGCACCGCGTCTCACCGTTGCGTCCACAACTGATTATTCAGCAGCTGCAAAATAGAGGAGGGATGCCATCCCACCGAAAGAAATGCGATAAAACCAAGTCGAATGGAATCCCATTTCAAGGGAACCTAGACCAATGAAGACAGGAAAACATATCAAAAACAGTACTATACCTACGTCCACCTTAGCTGTATGCTGGTTCATCCGCTAACAAGCAGTGCGCTAATCCTCTCCTTATACCGAAAATCTGGGTAAAGCGCAGAAAAAACAAAATGCTGTTTCTACGCATTTCACAGAATGATAGAGAACATCACTGAACGCGACTGCCTGCTCAATATCCTTTGCGTCACCACATCCATTTCCAAACATCCATGAACACAAGGCGAGGAAACAGCCTGCTTGACAAAAGGGTGCCGCAGGTATGCCTTTGTCTTCAAGTGTGTGTAAACGGGTGCCACAATCATGCCCTTGCAGCCAAAAACATGTAATGTTCATGGCCAGCAATGCCCACCAGTGACGGAGCTTGGCACTACCATCTGCCCTTGTGCATCCAACCGCCTCGTTGTCCTCGGGCTCCAACCGCCTTCGGGTATTTATCCGCCAGAAACGCACGTGCTAAAACACACATAACGGCGCAAAAAATCTTTCAAATTGTTTCCATTAAACGCAGCAAACACTGATGTGTAGTGAAGAAAAGATGTGCTCAGCAATTCAGAGCCTCACTGGGCACATTGCTTCTACACATATAAGTAGTGTATTCGTCGTTCTTGTTTGCATGGCTCCCATAATCGTAACCTGCTGGAAGCGGGCTACACTAAATAAAGAAATTGTGCCAACGAACAAAAACATGTCTCATGCTTGGGCATTGACCTGGTTAGTCAGCAGGTGCATAATCAAAAGCGAATTCTATTCCCTTGAAACGCAATGTGATAGGATTGACTTAAATGGAATTTCACTCAAAATAGAGCAAGCGCCACGGCAACACAGACACGTCTAAAAGGAACTATTATATATCCGTCCACCCTAGCTGTCCGCTGGTTCGTCCTGTACAAGCAGTGCCCGATTGCTCTCCTTGTATCAAACAGTTGAGCGATGCGCAAAAACCAACTGCTGTCTCTATGCATCTGAGCCGACGGCAGGGATGCTTCTGTCTGAAGTTGTTGTTGGCCTATAATGCAGTTGGCTACTGGTTCGGGTGGCTGACAGGGGCTGTTAAGGCAATTGTGTGGGCACCGGACTGAAAGATAAGTGGCGAGAACAAGAAGTTGGTTCGGCTCAACAGACACATATGAGCGACATTGAGCGGAAGGGACTGGGGCATTGCTTGTGTGAGATGGACTCATGCCAGGACACCCTGATTCTGAGAGGCAGGCTTATGCCTGTTGTATGTGCATGTCCGTTGATGGACTTGACTGGGTGCGTGTATTTGCAGGCTCGTTATGCATCGTATTTCATACATGATGACCGGTAGCTTTGATATGGCGGGGTCATCGGACAGTACATGGTAAAAAGCATGTGGTTGCTTGTTGTGGGTGTTTGCGCCTTGTTGTTTGGCTTGGGTGCGTGTACTGTTGCTGGTTCAGTTACGGTAATGTGGGAGCTGCTTAGTCGTGGTCGTATAGCCGCTGCTGAATTAGCGGACGTTGTTCTGTTTGTTTTTTAATGAAAAATGTGGTTCTGTGTCTGTTTTTAAGGGTTATTCCTATATCGCTGGCTGGGCAATTCTGCAGCTGCTAACTGAGCAACTGAAAACCGAAGCACCAGACGCCTTTTTGCCATTGGTCAAAATTTCTGCTTCAGTGCAGCTGGGTCCCCGCAGATTACGACAACAGGAGCCAAGAGAACAAGCATCAGCCACACAAAAGCAGCATGGCTGCATACAACATTAGTAGACCGATCTCGTTTATGGAGCGTGCTGTTCTGCTTCAGGTAAGTGCATTTCTAGAGCATAATTAGCAGAAGGCGCTCGCAAGCAGGGGGTAACGTTGAGTTTAGACACAGAAGGACAGCTCATAGTGCCGAGCGCCGTCTGCCCTAGGCATTGTTGGCCAACGGCACCGCACGCTCCTGGACGCAAAAATCTAATACTTGCATCCGTTTGTCCTGTAAGCCCTTTCATATCCTTTCGTTTTGGGAGACGGCAAAATGGGGTTGGTGACGAAAGAATATTGGGGAAGGAGGTAGATTTAGGGAAACTCATTGATGTCTGTTGAGATGCGTAGAGACGACATTCGGGCTTTTTCACATCGCTCAGCTGTTCGATATAGGTTGAGGAATCGCGCACTGCGTGTAGCACCCTGATTAGCGGACGGCTAGGGTGGATGCAAGTATAGCAATGATTTTCATGTGTGTCTGTGTCATCACGGCAATTGCTGTATTTAGAGTGGGTTTCGATCCCACTCGTTTCACCTATTTCCGTTTTAAGAGGATGGTATCCGTTTTGTATTCTGCAACTGCGCTACTCAACAACTGAATATTAACGCGTAGACCCGATCTTATTATTTGGCCAGCTATTTTGATTTAGCTAGATTCTATCAGATTAGGACTACGGTAGCGGTGCGAACAAGCACGACGTTATACGCCACTCGTGGATCAATCTTTCCTGTATTGCACATAACTTCCGTCCTTGTTCAGCACGTGCGCATCTGGTGGATAAATAGCCGAAGACGGTTGCAGGCCGAAAACAACGTCGCTTGGGCGTACAAGGATAGATGATAGTTAGTGCTGGGCTCAGTCGATGAGAGGCATTGTTGGCCGAAAATATTACTGCGCATTCCTGCCACAAAGGCATGCGTGCGGCATGTGCTTGTCTTGTCCGTCATTTCTTGCCCTTGTGTTTATTGATGCGACCAAAAGGGTTTTGTGAGAAAAGAATATTGGCTACGCAGTTAGGTGCAGCAAAGTTCTGTGCTATCTGTTTAGATGTGTAGGAACAGCACGCAAATTTATACTTCTTGCTCAACTTTTCTGTATACGAAGAGCTATGATGGACGCAAGTATAGTAATCACTTTCATGTGTTTGTGTTTGGTCAAGGCGATTACCGTATTGGGAATGGATAGCATCCGACTCAGTTTTGTCGCATTCTGTTTAAGAGGATGGTATCTGTCCTTCGTTCTGCAGTTGTGGTGCTGACTCATCAAATGAACACCCAACAATAGGCCACGCTCTTGTTCATTGTCCCACTTTTTGTTTTAATATACCTGGGTTGCAGCAGGTTACGACTAGGGTAGCCAGGCACGCGAGGACGACGGTACGCGGTACCAGTGAACCGCTCTGTTCCGTAGCGTGTGACTTCTGCCCTAGTTCAGCAAGTGTGTGTCTGGCGGAAGAATGCTGGAAGGCGGTTGAAGGAAGACGGCAGCGTCGCGCTTGCACACGAAAGAACAGATGGAAGCGCCGTTCTCAGTCGGTGACAGGCATTGGTGGCCAAGGGTATTACTACACATTCCTGCAACAAAGGCATACATGCGGCCTGTGTTTGTCGTGTCCGTCATTTCCTGTCCTTGTGCTTATGAATGAATCTAAATGGGTTTGGTGTCGAAAGAGTATTGGCCAAACAGTTACGTGCAGGGAAAATCTCTGCTGTCTGTTGAAATGTGTAGAACCACCATTCGGATTTTTACGCGTTCCTCAGCTGTTCGGTATAGGCAGAGCAATTGCTCATTGTTTGTAGCGGATAAGCCGGCGGACGGCTAGGTGACAAAAGATAGTAGTGGTTTTGATAGTTTTGTGCGTCGTCAAAGCGATTGCTGTATTAGGAGTGGGATTCCACCCCTTTCGATTTTATCGAGTTCCGTTTCAGGGGGATGACATCCGTCTTTCATTCTGATGGTGTCTGACACCCTGAACACCCAAAGCATGAGAGGCGATATCGTTCGTTGTTCGTATGGTTTTTGTTTTAAGCTAGCTAGGGCCCGGCAGATTATGGCTATGGTAGCCGCCAACAAGCACGGCGGCATATGACATTAGTGGGCCAATTTGTTCCGTAGCGCGTGACTTCTGTTCTGGTTCAGTTCGTGCGTTTCCATGATGAATAGCCTAAGGCGGATGCAGGTAAAGGGCAGCTTCACAGTTGGATGCTCAAGGACAGATGTTAGTGCCAAGATCCGTCAGTGGCAAGCAGTGGTGGCCAAGGACATTACACCGTCTTGGTTGTAAAGGCATGCTTGCGGTCTCCGTTTGTTCCGTACGCCATTTCTTCTCCTTGTGTTTATGGAGGGCACGAAATGGGCTGGGATTGAGGAAGTAAGCACAATCAGGTATATTCACTCCCTTCTCTTAGGATGGGTATACACAACATTCGGGCTGTTGTGGGTTGCTCAGGTTTTGGGGATAAGGAGAGGCATCGCGCACTGCTTGCAGCTGACACACAACAGGGTGGCTCCGTTGGATGCGAGTACACTAATGTGTGTCCTCATGGTGATTTCCTGCATTTGCAGTAGGGTTCCATCCGACTGGCTTTTACCACATTCCGTTTCAAGGGGCTTGTATCCCTCCTAAATTTTGCAGCTGATAACTGACCAACTGAACACCCATGCACGAAACGCCATCTTGTTCGTTGGCCAGACGTTTCGATTCAGTATATTTGGGTCCTACAGATTACTACTACAGTAGCCACGCGAACAAGAACGGCGGTATGTGCCACTCGTAAACTGATCTGCTCCCTATCGCGTGACTTCTGATTCAGTTTGTGCGTTTCCGGAGGATGAATACCCGAAGGCGGTTCTACGCAAAGGGTAACCTCGCTAGGACGCACAAGAGCAGCCGGCAGTGCACCTCATGCACCCCAAAGGACTTCTTTTGGTCAACGTGGTTCTGCCCTAGTGCTTCATTGTGTCTATCTAGACTGGCTCTCTCTGCTGGGGTTTCTTCTTTAAGCACGGTTTGCTCACTGCACCGATATAAGTGCCAAGACTGGGAGTATGCTGCAGATACTCGTCGAACGGCCAACGTTGGAGTACAGCGTAGCGGGGGACAGTGCCATCTAATGCTAAAGGAACTCTGGCAGAGTGCACACAATAGTCGTTAAAGGAAATGTTGCAAGGACGACTTTTTTCTGTTGTTGGTGTCAATGTGACTCGTATGCACACTTCGACGTATGTAGCAGTATGCTCGCGCAGGATAGCTCTGCGGAGCAAGCGCCAAGACTTGCGTAAACGTATTGAAGCCCTTGGATATCGGAGAGGGCCCAAAATAGTTGGAGAGTGAATCCGATCTGCTGCCAGGAAGACACAGGTGACTTCCAAGAACGTTTCAGTGGGTTTGCCCTCAAACATAATGAAGTAACTAAACGAGTTTTGAAAATTTTCTGAATGTATTCCCGGCATGTCTGCATATTTCTTCTAATGCATATCGGTCTCTGCAGACCGAAGGGACATGTTGGCCCTTGCACAAACGGAAGCGGTTGGGGTTACGATCACTGCTGCTCGCTAAAAAAACCTTTAGAATGTAAACACAGCAACATTTTAGGAAGACACTTACACACAATTAGCTTATATGTTGTTGTGTGTGACCCCCACCGATTATCCAGTGTGTTGTTGCTTTTGTTGTTCACCAAATCCCTGGTGGAACTTGCGGAGGAAAGACTACACAACCGTGGGAATGTTGAGGGTGCAATTCCTGCCAATATTTGTCATAAACTCGTTCTTTCGGGGCCCTCCTTAAGGACACATATCGCCACAGGACCCATGGTTGTTTATAAGGAAAGGTAGTCAGTAAGGCCACGGCAGTAACACTGAAACAGCAGGATACTCAACCCATAATGAGCTTGGGATGACATGAAGGGGGCGCGAATCAGTCACTTATATGATTGGATATTTACCAGTCCTATGACAGCAAATGTGCATCAAACCATGTAGTTGAAACGACGAGCTGATTCTGCACACACATTTGTACGTAGAGGTGACGCAGCTCCGCTGTATTGCTTGGCATGCCTTTGCACCTGCTATCAGTTGTGTATCGTAATACGAATCTTATGGTCCTCAAGTTTACAAATGGCAATCATTTTTGTCTGGCGGAGTAGAACATAGTCAAACAAGTGATCTTCACACCGTAAGCGGTAGACTAAGAATTAGCTCCTTGTCCTTGTTGCCTTCTGTAGCTTCCCACATGTGGATGTTAGAACTGCATATGACTGTGCCACCTGTGTGTACACTTGGCCACATTTAGGGTTTTGAGTGTCACGATTATATCTCGCAGGTTAGGGAGGTATTGTGCCCCAACTCAAATTTGCGCCACTCCCCTCCAATTCAAAAGGTGGATGTAACTACGACGTTCGTGTGGAGCTCGATACATGTGGGCCAACGTTAGTGTAACGAAGTCATGCATACCGCCGGACAAACAAAAGACTTTGAATCCGACGTCAGCACAACGTGAGTGGAACATGACAGAAACAAAACAGTAGGATGTATAGCACTAGTAATATGAGTGGGAATTAGCCTGGCTTCCTGGGAGTCTTCAGAAAACATATTAAAGAAATTCGTTAGGGGCTTCTTTTATACCCCATTATTGACGCGAATCATGCTGGAGAATTTAGATGGTGGAAGGGCAGCAACAGTACAAAAAAATTTTCTTTGCCTTACCATCTCCAATGAGTGTCTGTCGCACAGGATTTCTTAAACCGG
>JRZD01020073.1:0-19371 GCA_000826945.1 Eimeria nieschulzi
TGCTTTTGCTGCTGCGGTGGTTGGGCCTCTTACTGCCGTGTTCGCTGCTGCTGCTGCTGCGGCACTTGCAGTTACTGCTGCGGCCCCTGTTTAGAAAGCGCCTGGTGGGGCTGCTCCGGGCAAGCACCGGCAGTTGCAGCTGAGCCTGCAGAGACCAAGCATACATTCTGTTCCTCAAGAGACTCAGACCAGACAGAAACAACACAGCCAACGACAGCACTCCTCAACAACACAGACACCAGCAGCACTCCTCAGCGTATCTGTTGCGGCTAGGGTGACTACAGAGGCAAACCCCCTGCGGAAGGCGTCACTGCAGGAGATGACGGAGCAATAGAGCAACAGACTTGCAGAAGTATTCCCTGCTATTCGCAGATAAGGCAGAAACTTACCATCACCAGAGGCTGCAACGGCAGCGTCTGCAGCGGCCGCTGCAGCAGGGGCAGCAGCAGCCATAGCTGCAGCAGGGGCAGCAGCTGTCCCGCCAGCAGCCGCAGTTGCAGCACTTGCAACAGCTGACGCCGCAGCAGCGCGATGCATCAAGTGGCGGTCCGCTGCATGCGACAGATAAGAAAAAATCTGGGGGGAGCTTTTGCTGCCGACAGCAGCAGCAAGTTGCTGCAGATCTGCGAAAAACAAAATGGCAACAGCAGCAAAGACACCGGGAGAGAACCCCTAAACCCAACAGAAGCATTTAACTGTAACACCGGGTAATACCGCAGGTACACCCCAGCAGCATTGTTCCTGCTGCAAATGTAGACAGGGTTTAGGGTTTGCTGCCTGGTGCTATTAGCGCTGCAAATGAGCCTATCTCACCCTGGCCGGGCGTCCTCAACGCGTGGTGCAGGCGCTGCAACTCATCATGACTCCAAAAGTCTCGGTTTGCGTAAAATGCCTGCTCCTGGGCCTCCACAGACGCCTCAGCGAGGCCTCCGCGCTGTTCATAGACCACAAGTACATGCGCCCAGACCGACACGCAAAAGGCTCGAGAAACCATGCGCACTAAAATGTCCCCAGGAAAACTGTGGTGCTATAGAGACAGCCGCTGCTAGCCATCCTAGTGCCTGCAATAGAGGCAAGAAAAAGAGAAGAGAGACAGCCGAAACACAACCCTAAACATTAAATAAAAAAAGACAAGACGGACCTGCTGATCTGCGAGCATAGCGAGGAATAAAAGGTTTTGCTGAAGTCTTTCGAAGTAGCAGAGGGCCTCGTCGTAGCGCCCCACCTGTGCAGCAAAGACAGAAATAAATAAACAAACACCCAAGCTGCTGGTGCTGCAGCTCCTTCTGGTGTACCGACACTTCGATGCAAGAGCCAACTGCTGCGGCTGTGACAGGCAGATATGTGGCATTGCCAGCAACGCGGGATGCAGGAAAAAGAAACAAAGTATATAGAAGAAAAGAGACATGCAGCCTTTATCAGACAAGACAAAAACCAGGTGCCCACCGTCATATTCTCATGTACAGCAAACAGCATCTGTTCGTTTTCCTTAAGTTTGCTTTCAATAAGTCGAGAGACAGCGCGAGTTGAACTGCAAAGAGCAGCCGTCTGCATCTCCGCATCTTTCGCCTGTTGCTGCCTGCCCTGCTCGCTTCCCCCATAAGACTGGAGCTCATAGGGGGGCTCTGGCCTCAGCTCGGGGGGCTCCCTCAAATAGCCATCCTGCTGCTGCTGCTGCTGCTGCTGCAGTGGCCGCTCAAGCAGGGAAGGGTGAGAGCTAATGCCAGGGTACTGTCTGTCCGGAGGCCTAAAGATCGACGACTGAAAAAACCTGAAAGGCTCAGATAGACCTGCTGCTGCTGCTGCTGCTATGGGCGCAGCTGCCGGTGATGCTGCCTTTTCCCCATCAGCTGCTGCTGCTGGGGCTGCTGCTGCTGGGGCTGCTGCTGTTGGTGCTGCTGCTGCTGTTGCTGTTGCAAGAGGGCTAGGGCCTTCCCGGGCAGAAGAGCCCCCACTTAAAGAAGTCGCATCTACCGCCTGCTGCTGCTGCTGAGGCGGCGGCGGTGACAGCAGCTGCTGCTCCTCCTCTTCCGCAGCCGCGCTGTCAACAAGAGCATCGAAGAAGGCGTCGATATCCTCGGGGGTGGCCATCCGGCGAACTCGTACGATGCTGAAGCTGCTGCTGCTGCTGAGGGTTCTGCTGCTGCCGCTGCTGCTGCTGCTGACGGTCCTGCTGCTGCTGCTGACGCTGCAGCTGCTGACAACGACAGTGCTGCAGATCTTCCGCGTGCAAGAAAGAGCTTTTGTTGATGCAGCGGGAATGAAAAAAGTAAACGCAACGGTCCCTCTCTGTTCGAAGAAGCTCCTGCATGCAGCCAGTTGAGGCCCCCCTGTCGAACGCTTCTGGGCGTAATGACGGCGAAAGGATTGCGAATGGGCAAGGGGCCCCCCTAAGGAACCGCAGAGTGAAAACAAAGAGGCAGCAAGGCAGCAACAAGAAAGAAATCTTTAAAACTAAAAAATTAGCAATTCATTTAACGTTTCGCGTTTACGGTCCAGACGAGTGCACCCACAAGTGTCCCTTGCGACGTTCTGCAGGGGGCCCCCCTGACTATCTCGATTGATGGGATGAGGACGCAAGGGGTAGGCTGGAAGTTTTCTTTTCTTCTTTTCCGTTTTTTCTCTATATTGACAAAACTATTTGTTTTGCTTGAGATACATTAAAGGGGGGGACTTGGGCTACTCTTTCTTGGAGACGCAAAACTGTCGGACCCAAGCAACCCCACCACCTCATACACTCTACTGGCAGAGCCAAATCCTAAACCTAACATTGTAAACCCTTGTTCTTTCCGCATAGCTTTTTCCGACTCTTTTTGGTTCCTTGCTGCCGCCTTCTCCATCAGTAACGTCTTTTCTTTATGCCCAACCGTCAACCCCAAGTTCCCTCTTGTGTGGAATGCCAGCTGGGAGGCCCCAGCAGAGTTTACTGAGATGTCACTGGGGGTGCAAGTTTAAGGCTGTCAAAGCCGAGGATTGGCATTGAACTTTGCACCTACGAGGAGCTTCGCCTCCCACCGTCTCCTTCCCCCAGCTGCAGACAGCAGCAGCAACAGCAGCAGCAGGAACAGAAGCAGCGTCTGAAATGCCTGTGTTACCGTGGACTGTGTACGGGGAGGGAGCGGGGAAAGCCAGTGGCTCTGTTGTATCTACCTGCTGCTTCAGCATCTGCCCCCCCAAAGGGTCTTTCCCTGCTGCCATAGCCTCGGCCAGGTCCTCGCAGGCATCTCCTAGGGAAGCTCGCCGCCGTCAGCAGCAGCAGCAGCAGCAGCAGCAGCGCGTCAGCAAAATTCTTGAGGAGGCTCTGGAGGATTACAGCGAGGAGGAAGGAGATGCAGCAACTAGCAGCAGCAGCAGCACAGCGGCGATGTCTGTCGTGGTGCCCCCCATTTTTGGTTTTTACCCTTACGATAAACACCCCCCTTCTGCTGCTGAGCTGCCGTCTGTGCTGCTGCGCTGCAAGCGGGCAGAGGAACAGCAAGAAATTCTCTTGTTGGCCGCAGCAGGCGCCGTATCCGCGGCAATGCGCCAGCAGCTGCAGATCCTCTGCCGCATCGTCCGCACGCATGCAGCAGTAGGCGCGCTGGAGCTGCTGCAGTCCAGCAGCAGCAGCAGCAGCAGCAGCAGAAGGAATAAGTACGGATTTCTTTGTGAGTTTCTTCCTGTTGTTATTATGCTTGTGGGGGCAAATGTGGAGGATCACCGCTTGGCGGTTCGCATGCTGCAGCTGCAGCTACAGCAGGAGGCCAAGTGCTGCTGCGGGGGTCGCCGCAGCAGCCGCAGCAACCGCAGCAGCAGCAGCAGCAGCAGAGGGGATCTGTTTCTTAGGCAAGTGGTGCTGCGGGCTAACAACTGCACAAACATGCAGACAGCCCTTCGCACGTTGTATGCACAGCTCAAGAGCTGCAGCTGCTGCGGTAGCTGCGTTGGCCGCAGCAGCAGCAGCAAATCGGATGGAGACACAGACACTGCAGCAATAACTGAGGAGCTTGCTGCTGATGCTGCAGCAGCTGCGGCATGGGGCGAGCCTGCTGCGTTCTGCGCGCAGCAGCAGCAGCAGCTATTGCTGCAGTGTCTGGACGGAGGGGTTGAGGACAGCAGCACTGCAGCAGGCGCAGCACAAGCAGCAGCAGCAGCAGACGATGAAGATGGCAGCAGTTTAGGCCATGACGTCAGCAGCAGGATTGGGCAGCTGTGGAAGAGGCAGCTGCAGCAGCACCACCACGGACTTTGCTGCACTTGGAGACGCACGGGCGAAGGTGCTGCAGCACGCACACGCTCCCAGCAGCTGCAGCGCGCAGCCGCAGGCGTAGCAGCCAGCGACAGCAGCAGCAGCGATGCATGCGTGTCGGATGACAGCAGCGACGAGGAAAGTCCCTCAGCAGCACAGAGGGGCGGCAGCATGAGCAGCAGCAGCAGCGCGTTAGTGGTTGTCTTAGAGGAGCTTGAGGCGTTTGCCCCCCGCGCTCTTTCGCAGCTGCTGCTGCTGCTGGCGTTGCTGCGGACAGAGCAAAGGATCCCGGTGGTTGTGCTTGCTTCTGCTGCGGCTTCTGCTGTTGCACTGCAGCAAGCGCTGGAACCTGCGACTTTACGATTGCTGCAGATCGACGCAGCAGTGCTGCTGCGTCCTTCCGCTGTACATGATGCGCTGCTGCAGCTGCTGCTGTGCTGCTCAGCCAGCAGTCCCTTTGTGCTGCCTGCTGCAGCAATCGAGGAGCTGCAAGAGCTGCTGCTGGACCAGGGGGCCTCCGTGTTGCAGCTGCTGCGAGTGCTGCGGCTGCTGCTTTACAAGTTTTTTGCAGAACATCCTTTTTCTTTCTTTTCTCTTGACGCCCGCGCTGTTTTCTCCGCGTGCAGCAGCAGCAGCAACGCAGAGAAAGACACACCCGTTGGTGGTGGTGCTGCTGCTGGTGGTGATCTGGGGGCGCTTGAGCGGCGTTTGGCGCTGCTTTGTGCTGCTGTATTGACACCACAGCAGGAAGAAGCGCTGCTCCAACAACTCAGCAAATTCCCGCTGCTGCATGAGGAGCTATGCGCTGCCATCCCAACCAAACTTGAGTCCCCTTGCTGTAGGGCCTGGAGAACTCAGCAGCAGCAGCAGCAGCAGCAGCAGCAGGGAGTAACAGCGGAGGGATGCAGCAAGACTTTAACATGTGGTGCTATCACTAGGGCGTCTGTGACCCTGCAGCAGTGGTGGGGCTGTTCAGGTGTATCTGCAGCAGCAGACGAGAAGCAGTCTGCTGCCAGTCGGAGCAGAGCACTGCAGCAGCAGGTGCTGCCAGCTGCTGCGCTGCAGCTGCTGGAGCGGCGCATTGCTTCTTGCATCGCCATGCGGCTGCTGGTGGTGCTGCAGCAGCACGTGCAGCAGCAGCGGCAGGCGTTTGCCCTAACTGCAGAGGAGACAGCAGCAGCAGCTGCTGCTGCTGCCAGCAACATGGGCAGCAGCAGCGCCCTCCCTGCTATTAGTTTGCTTTTGCAGATAGTTGGGACCGACAAGACCCACGGCTATCACGACTATCTCCTTCAAGGAGAGATAACCGCCGCTGCTGCTCCTCGCGTTGTGTCCCTCAGTAAGCATTAATTAACTAATTACTCTCTTAATTACTTTCTTATATTAATTAAGTAATTACTGTATTATATTAAGGAATTACTTTATTATATTAATTACTCTATTATACTAAGTAATTACTTTTTTATATTAAGTAATTACTTTATTATATTAATTAATTTATTTATTAGATTAATTAATTTTGAGATAGACACCGCAAAGAAGCAGCGCTCACGTGATGCTATTTTGTATTCTGTGGTTGCTAGTTTTAGGGCTTGGGGGTTAGGGTGCCGCATGCAGAGGCTGTTTTGTCTTTTGCAGTCTGCAAGGAGATGCAGAGGATGGCAGGGGCCTGCTGCCGCATTCGGGGCCTCATTAACACCCTTGTCTCTGAGGCTTTGTCTGCTGCTGCCACCACTGGCGGTGCTGCTGCAGTGCCGCACGCGTTGGTGCTGGCGCTGCAGCAATTCAAGCGGCAGTCGGAGAGAGAGTGGGCCATTCTTCTTACACTAGAGGCCCGCATGCAGCAGCAGGAGCAGCAGCAACAGCCGTCTTCTGGAGGGGGAAAAGCAGGTGACCTTTTCACGACGATGAACAAACTGATTGAGCTGCTGCAGCAGGCATGCCAGCAGCAGCAGCAGCAGCATCTCGGCCCCGATGGCCGTGCTGTATTCGTCTCTGGGCTTGCAAGGCGCGCGAGTGCAGGAGCCTTTTCTTTTTTGAGAGCCAGCAGCAGCAGCAGCAGCAGCAGCAGCGACAGCGGCCTTTGCAGCCGGTTCCAGACATGGGCGAGAGACTGTTTGCTGCACCTGCTGCTGCCAATGCCCCAGTGGCATCCCCTGGGCTGCGAATTGGCTGTCTGGTCTTTGGCGCATTTTGCAGCAGAACAGCCGCAGTGCCTCGCTGCTGTGCTTGCTGCCCCCCGGGCCCCCGTGCACCGCGCGGAGGCGGCAGCAGCAGACGCACTGGCCCGCCTGCAGCCGCTCAGGCCCATTGAGGTGCTGCAGCAGCTGGCTTGCCTCAGCACCTGCGCGCTGGAGTACCACCAAGAAGCAGCAGCAGCAGCAGCAGGAAAGAGGGGAGGGCAGGATGCTGCTATTGTCACGGATGACATGGGGCTCCTTTACCGTCGGATTGCCTTCGGCAGCAGACGCATTTCCCTTTGGGCCTTGTTCTGTTCCTTCTGCGACGATTTGATTCAAGTGTACATACAGCAGCGGCTCCGCGTGCAGCAGCAGCAGCAAGCAAAGAAGCAGCAGCAGGGCTCGAATGTTGCAAAGGGCAGGCGCAGAGGCAGTAAGAGCAGGAAATCCAATGAGGAGGAAGAGGATGGCGATGTTTTGGGAGCTCAACTTGCGGTGGAGATGCAGGCACTGCAAGAATTGCAGGCTGAGACAGAGGCCAGATCCTCGGAGAGAGGCATGAGCTCTCCGTGCCCATTGCTGCACCATCTCTTCCTTCGCTTTGGGGTGTCTCTGTGCGCCCTTGAACACCTAGGCCTCGTACGCCTTCCCGGTGCTGCAGCATCTGCAGATGATCTGCTGCTGCGCGCTGCGGGCACGGCGGAGGGAGCGGCAGCAGAAGAGGCACCAACAGATGGAGAGGCTTTGTCGGAGGACGCGAGCGAGGGGGAAGATGCTTCTGGTGCTCAACAGAAATGCCAGCAAACGCAGCATCAAGAGGATTCAATCAATATTTCTCCCTCAGCGCGAAGGAAAAAACGAACCCGGGACGCGGTGCAGACTTTGTCCGACGTATTGCAGCTGCAGCAACAGCTGCACGGCCTGTACCTCACGCGTTGTTTCTTTGGAAGTGTCTACCACCAATAATCCCAAATGAAGAGGGATCCGAGACACCATAATAAGATCAATGCCCGGGGGCAGCAGCCGCGTGAATCGCCTGAAGGGAGCCCCCTTTGAGGAGCGTCTTTCGTCCGGGAGGCTCTGCAGATGCAGAAGAGAGCCTCTCCGGAAACCGAACTATCTGTGGGGCCCCAGGGGCTTTTAATGCTTTGCCCCAAAGGCTTACAAAACCGCAAATACAGCTGAGTCATTGTACGCTACTACCGTGCAGAGTCTCGTCCAGGGCAACAGAGAAAACACAACTCGCTAACTATCGGCGGGGAAGGAAATTCCCTCCGGAGCTTCTCAGCTCGTGTGCGAGTCGGATGCAAACAACGAGCTCAAGGGGTTTTCTGTGAGAGGATAGGAAGCTACAAACAGATGCCGCTATACGCTTGGGTCGCTCCAGGCTTGGGGCATTCTGGAAGGAAGCCGATCGAAGACCTGTTATTCCTCCTGCCTCTTGTCATGCTAGTGTTGCTGTATACTCGTAATAACAATTCTCTGTGCCAGTTGCAGAAGCAATCCCTATTTGCTGTGTGTCTTCAAGGCAGCTTATCATGTTCTCTAATTAAGAGTGGATAGGGGGGCGCCATTCGCGTTGTTTTGCTGAAAGAATATAAAAAGATAGACACATTGCTGTCCCCGGTTGGGACACTCAAGGACGACACTGCCACCACAAAAGAAAAGAAACACAACCCGCATTTCATGCGTTTCATGCAAATGAATAACTGAAGTCCTCACGGAAGACTGTCTCTCCCACAGCCAGGACTGTTGCTTGTACTTGCGCAGAAAAGGAACCGGTACTCTGTTGTTCCTGGAGGTGCTGTGTGGCTCACTGCGTCTGCCTCTCCAAAAGTCGCTTATTTTGTACGCAGTAAATTTAATAATGCCTTGTTTTTTTTCAAAAAGTGAAAAAGGATTTCGGTGATCATTCAAGAATTGGGAGACAGCCAAATCGAGCTATGAACCCTGTGAAATCGAAGACATGAAATTTGTGATTCTAATTCCATCTGTGGTACTATGCTGAACCCAGCACATAAAAGTTCTATCTCTTCCTGGTAGTTGAATGAAAGGACGCCTGTGGACATGTGCAGCCGTTTCACTTTGGCCTGTCTGCCCGCACCCCTCGCAGGTGCCCTCGTCTCTCGCTTACCTGCTTCTTGCACCCTAACAATTCACGGGAGAAATTCGGTTGTCGCTTTCGGTTGGGAGGTCCTCTTGCAGAATTGCTATCACTTCCTGAATTACTGGTTGGTGTCCCTTCATGCCTTAATTTCTCCTGCAAGTGGCAACCTTTATTGAAAATTTGGAGTGGAAAATCACAAAGTTTTTCTAAAAGTCTCACAGGGTTCCAGCATTGGTATTCAAGCTTTCTATTGAGATCCGAAATGCTACAGCCAAATCCACCACACAGACACCCGCTGGATGGGCTCTCGTCACTTCTTCCAAAACATTGGTGATCCCTGCTACGCCGTAAAATGTTCAACGTTACACGTCCCTGTTCTGCCATTGATTTGAATGCAAACGGCCCGGCTGATTGAACGGGGGCCACTCGGTAGATGCGTTAAAAACCTTCGAGCTCGAGTGGTCGCCAGTAGGGAAAGGCTCGTTCATGCTAAAAGCATTTTGACTAGATAAAATGAAAACGTGGGCCCCACAATTCAACGGCTTAGAGCTGCGAAGCCACGACAGGATGATGGGGACAGAAGGGAGGAGAGGCGAGTTTTTGAGTTGCAGTGCACTGCGGGCAAATTCATTCAATGGGGTGCTCTCACGAAGCTCCTGTAAATATTTGTGACAAGAAGCGAGCTTCCTGCTGAGCTATTTTCATAACCACACATGGAATAAACCAACTGAACACGTCATTGTGCAGGGGCGCTTGCTGAGGGAATAGCCCGAACTTGAACCTTGCAGTTTAAATTTATTTTTCTGCAGTTGTTGTTGCAGCGTCCTCGGCAGGAGGAGACGGGTACTGCTTAACTGTAGACCCGGCCACGGGCTGCGTGTCTAGGGAACGTCGGTTTTTTCTGTGCTTGCAAAGAAGCATACGTTCACTGGGGCTTAATCCACAAAAAGGACTGTCGGGGTAAGAGCACAAAGCACACACGACAAGCCAAACAAGCCCAACGATCTTCATTTTAAGCTCCCTTCCTATCTGAGATGTGGCCATAAGAGAGATTAGATAAAACCAGCTCCAAGGTATCAAGGGTATTGATTGAGACAGATAGCGACACTGCTGTGATTGCATCTCATCAGGTGTTGATAAGTGCGCGCTCCAGATGTACAGCTGGGCGAGCAAATAATCGATAAGCACCAATATTAAGTGAGCTTCATCTGTGGGTGGGGCTCGTACCAAACGGAAAACGGGCAACAGGAGCAGGTAAGCAAATGAGTGACAACGTCAAACAAGCTCGAAATGGGTCCGTACATATACCATTTCAGAGAACCCGCAAAGCCCTGAGTCTTTTTTCTTTTTCAAGAGCTGCTCAATATTGTATAGCTAAGAGTACTGGCACAATATATAGGCTAAATCAGCGAGATGGAGCTGGGGGAAATCCGTTATTAAGAATTGCGACGGCGACGCTTGAATAGCGGGAGTTTGCTACTGAATGGAACGGCAACTGCATTTGTTTTCAGCAGATATCAGCACGTGCGAAGAAGACAGCGGAACATGTTTAGAACCCAGCGATTCTATCAATTGGCCACGGGAACCACACTTTGCAAGTGGGAATTCAGTGAAGATAAGACAAGGATTGAATGCAGTGGTGCGGCAGGCTAGCTGCAAATATGCTGAGGTAGGCACCCTGAGTAATATTTTTTGGTAATACTAAAGAAACAAGTGCAGCTGTAGTATGGGAATGTCTGCAATGCAGTTCCACCATGATTGTTGTGAGCCGTTGAGAGATCAACGAACAGGATGCAGATTCAGCAATATCTTCATCTGACTCAATGTTTACCATGCTATCCGGTTCCTATATGTATGAATGCCTAGCTATATTTATGCCGGACGCATTAGCCTGATGCATCAGAGAGGACTTCTGTTGCACTAGGAGCAACGCATGCGACAGGCATTTCAACATGTGGTTCCTTGTTCAGGAAACGTTCAACTGTGATAGAATTGATGAGTTATTAGGCCCAGGTCAGGCGAATACTTGCTTTCTTGTGGTGCTCTAGAGCATGACGTGCAGATAGACTGATCTCTAAGGTGTTATTTGCTACTGGCTGTAAACCTCAACTCCCTTTGGCATTGATATGCAAACTCATAAAAATAAGCAAATAGAATAAACTCCTGGGCGTAACACTTTTTAATGACTCGTTCTGACAAAGTTGTCTCAGGTCCTGTTGGTGGTCTGGACCAGCGGTCACCAGAAAAACTGCGAGGGTTCCGAACGGGTACAGCTAACTCCTTTACTAAGAAACAAAATAAAAAGACTTTATATGAACAACAGAAGGAAGCATGCAATGAACTTAGCAGGCTACACACCGCAAGTAGCCGCTGCGGACTGGCAGCGACTTGCACCAAATCGAAGATCAGCGGACGTGCACTTCCTTATAGTTTTGCTTGCCTCCTACCTACGATATTCTTCCAATTTGACATGTTTTGCCCTCAAGATGACCAATTTGCTTGTCGTATGCGCGTTATATTAGCTGCCCAAGCTCCCACTAGCCAAGGGATTCTCGCCTAGAAGCAACGACAATACTTGCACCCCCGTCCTGCCTCCCTTTCTTTTGTTACTGCGAATTTCCCACTATTTTTAATCCACAGGCCTGCAGAGGGCCACAAGACAAGTGGCTAGCACCATAAGAAAATCGAAGCTAAGGGCGGTGACCTCATCGAAGTCCCCCCCAGTGTACCATGGGAGGCTCCAGCAGCACGCGTAAGCCAGAACTTGCCTGCTTCAAGTTTATAATAGTAAATATGTTTTTATGGAGAATTGTTACTTGCTGAAATTGTCACGCAACGCAACCGCTTTACTACTGAAAAGCTATCACCCAGAAGGGAAGTAAGGATTTAGTCCTGTTCTATCATCTGTGGACCGCCATGTGGGCCTGCAGCGTGCCAAAGTGGGGGTGACACTTTCTGCGGCCAAATTGACATTTCAACTGGATGCGCAAATGGAAACGGTATCTTCTGGTGCTTGTGTAAAGAGGGCTATAAGCCCAAAGGCACCGACATGGAATCTTCTTGTGTCGGTAAGCTGTATACGAAAGCGACATGGGTCTACGCTATCAATTACCTTTTTTCAGAGGCAATTAGCAGCGGTTTCAAATTGACTAAAGGAGCCACAGACGATCAGGGCTTCCAGCGCAGCTCGTCCAGTGCTTTACCGAGAAGCTTTCTATCTATTGGTGATTATCCGCTTATTGATTGCTGCCGCTTGTTTTGTTCATTAGATATTGACGAGTGCTTTGAAAACCTCGATAACTGCAGGATGAAAGGCGCTGAATGTACCAACACGCCTGGCAGTTTTTTTTGTGGCTGCGGGGATTACCGTGTGGAGAAAGACGGGAGATGCGTTGGTAGGTCACTCACTCACCTCAGCTGATTCTTTAGGTGTAACACTCACAATACTCTTGCTTTCCTACCTTATGCAAAGGAAATGCAATGTGAGTGAAAGTGAACATCCTTCGTGGGTAATCTGTACATGATCTGGTTCCACTGTCCTCGAGACGTACTCAGACGAGCACATGTATTCTTGAGGGAGGCGGGCAGCAGATGTTCTTGAACTGTGAGAACTGTTCAGATATTGACGAGTGTTTAACGAATAGAGGAAACTGCGATGAGAATAGTGATTGTATCAATACTGATGGAGATGCGCCTACGTGCAAATGCCATAAAGGCTGGACAGGAAACAACGACAAGCCTGGGGTACCTTGCAAAGGTACGTTGGTAAACAATTTCATTTTCAACTCTTCCCATAAGTCACTGAACAAGACCTAGCCCCCTGGATGCAATTTAGTCCGCTGAATGTATAATAGACAAGTTATTTTTCTAGACTACTTAACCATCTAAATAGATAATAGGTAATTTAGTTTTGTAGACTCCTTAGCACTACTCAACCATGAAATATTGCATGAGTGCTCCAGACATAAACGAATGCGATGAAAATCCGTCCATATGTCCTACAAACGCGGTATGCACCAACCTCCCCGGTTCCTACAAGTGCGAATGCAAGCCTGGATTTGAATCGGACTCTTCCGGTAGCGGGTGTGTAACTGAGGATTTCTGCGGTACGGGGCAGAATGATTGCGACAAGACATTCGCCTTGTGCTCGCTAGTGCCTGGGTCATATAAATGCGAATGCATTCGTGGCTTTAAGGGCGAGGGAACCCTCCACACTTGCACACGTAAGTTGAGCCTTAACGCGTCCTGTCGGAAGCAGTTTAACATAACTAGACAAGGTTTAGCCAACGTTCAACTTTCTTTGCCGTGTGATTCTGCTGACGGATGGATATGCATGCAGCACTACCGGGGAATGAAGAGATGGCATGCACCGCAATGGGGCTTAACTGCGGGAGCTACAGGAGGTGCACAAAGAATTTGACTGAGCCTGGGATTTGGGAATGCACAGACAAGACTTCAACGGAACAATTTAGTGTCTTTTTGGCAAGTGGAATGACGAGCGAAACGCCGACGTGGATCTGGGCAGTTGTTGCCTTGTCGACCTTTGTGATCATTCTAATATCTGGCTGCATCTTATGTGCGACCTAAAACTCACACACACAATGCATGCTCCGTCCTGCCCTCCCTCCTCCTGGCGTGTCTGTGCACCTTAAAGTGAATATAGTGCAAGAGACGGAGGTGTGCCGTGGGTAGCGTGTTTGCAGAGTGCGGCCACTGACGAGGGCCCGTGTGCTCCATTAATTCCGATTGTGTTCAGGGTGTATTTATAAGCGTTTCCTCAAAAAGGCCGATGATGCTGAGTATGAACTGCTGGGTGGTCAACCAGGTAAGCAGCTGAGAAATTGGCGTGTGAACATGAATGCATACTTTGCCAGGGGGCCCTAGCTTAGTACTACCCTCGACAGATGTTTCTGCCGGATATATATATATATATATATATGCAAAAATTGAACGGCTTATGGTGTTTGTAATGCAGGGTTTGGCGAGGGTTACAGCTACGGAGCGACACAAGGGATGTTTGCCTAACGCACTTTAACAGCTGGACGGAAGCATTTTCACTCTTGTACTCATCGAACGACATGCGTGACGAGGAATGGAAATGTGTGATATACATTTATATTCCCATTGCTACCCACAGTTTGCAACCACCGTAAGAGCTCCTGTCTCCAGCGAACGCCTACACCCCATGTCGGATTATTCTATCTCTTTTAAAGCATCGTACTTACGACTGCTTGGGGAAGTCAAAACAAAGAAAGAAGCCATTCTACTGCCGTCCACTTTAGTGAAAGGTGTACCACGGCTTCTTATTGTGCAGAATTTACATTAGTAGGATCTTCATGTCTGATCCGTCTGTACTTTTTATTCTATTGCAAAATACTTCGACTTTTTCTCGGCCCTAGGCCACTGACTGGAAACGATTTCTCATATGGTCGTGGTGCTCTGGTGGAATGCCTATTGTTGTATTGTGAGAGGCAACATTACCAGGCTCCATTTTTATCAGCTTCCAGAAAACAAATTATCTCAAGTAGCGTCCCAGTCGACCGATGAGTCCTGTCACTGAATGGCCGATGTGTAGAACCGCTCGCTGCTGTGCTGCACTGCATGCCGATCAGCGACAGAGCTATTCCCAAGTGACCCACTGGCCTCTATAAAAGATAAGGATGTATTAGACGGCTACAGAAGCACTTTTCCTGACGTGTTCGGCAGGTAAAATAACATCAAACCGCTGAACCACACGAACTCTTCCACGCTCTGCCTCCGGTAAACAATTACGCGTCGGAACTACAAAACTAAAAACCAGCTGATCACCTGTCACCATTTCTCTACCAAGCAGCTTCATGTACACCTAAATACTCGAACAAGCTACTAAGTTAGCAAACAGCTAAACCGTAGCCGAGATCACTAGGGGCGGCCAACATAACTACATTACACCTTTCGGTATTTTTCATGGCATTCAAGCGACGCAACCCAACTTGCGTTTTTATTGCTATGCCTTTGCAGGTGGTGGAATGCAACAGCTCGAGTCCGAAGTTCTCTCTCAAAAGGACTTGCTACGGCGTTACACACATTCCCACCACCAGCCCAGAGGGCCGCCGCCAGCAACCTGGCTGGAACTCCTCCCAGGGTCACTCACCACCGTGACCGCCAGATCATAGCCCGTCACATCCTGTGCTGCTTAGCGCACAGCCGCTTGGCACGCCACTCGGCAGCTGCCACTCTCCCTCTCTACTGTCTCACCAACCAGCCTGACAGGGGGAAACAACGCTAACCATCCGTTGCTGGTTGTGACGGCTTAAGAGTTAAAAAGCCATGCGGAAGCGGCTTCTGTACGTGTGGCCGTGCAACGGCGGACGCGAAAAGTGTGATACACCGATGCGTCGCTGCCCGGCAATTATTTATTGGCTGATACCGTGCACCAAAACAATGACGCAATTTCGTTATTCACGTGGCCTGCGCGCATGCAGCGAGTCGCTTTCTTGAAGTGCATATTATCCACGCTCATCTCAAGTTCCGTGCAAGCTTCACTCGCCACCCCTCCCAGAAAGTTTTTTTCCAGCCATATGGATCATGCCGGGGTTTTTTGCATGCTGCACCCGATACCCCGGAAAACTGTCCACCATAGTAACACCAAGAAGTTCATAAGAATAAACGCCCACGATGATGACGTTCTGCGACACGGAGACTTTGTGAGCCTACTGCTGCTCAGTAGCCTCCACCTTGGGCGCATCAGCGCCTTCACCCGCTGGCTGCTGCTGCTGCTCTTGGGTCTGCAGATCGCTGGTCCAGAGAGTCAGATTGTCGCGCAGCAGCTGCATGATCAATGTGGAATCTTTGTAAGAGTCCTCGGACACCTGCAGATACCCGACAAAAGTAACCATGCCGCGGGTTCAGAGAAAACACTCATTCCTCTCCTCATTCCAACTCACACTTAGCTACCCAAAGGAAAACCGAACTATTATCGAAAAAACAAGAAACAGGATGTACACTTACGCTGTCGAATTCAGTGATGGCGTCATCAAACGCGAGCTTGGCCATTTCGCAAGCCTTTTGCGGCTGGTTGAGGATTTCGTAGTAGAAGACAGAATAGTTCAGAGCCAGACCCAAACGGATGGGGTGAGTGGAAGGAAGCTCGGCTTCAGCGATCTCAGTTGCACGCTTGTAAGAATCCTCAGCCTGCTCGGCAGAAACCTTCTTTCCCTCCTCGTTGCTGAACTCCGAAATGTAGCGATAATAATCACCCTTCATCTTGAAGTAGAACACGCGACTTTCCGAATCCTGTGGCAAGAAAGCTATACGGAAAAGTTGAGTATGCTACCAATTATACAAACATAAAAAGAAAATAATACAAAAAAGCGGAATAAGCTGCGGCGTATACGCAGATAGGTACAAGCACTAACATCATCATCGCCACCATTCCCAGCAATGCAAAAGGAACAACCGATTGGTAATCAAAAAGGGTGGAAAGGAAACGAAAGAAACAACCGATTGCTATTTTTAAAAAAGAAAAGAGAAACGCACCGTGGTCCTTGTCAGCAGCTTGTCGCTGAGGAGGGTGAGAATTTCCTGACAGATTTTGTTGAGTTCGCTCTCAACCTTCTGCCTGTAGTCCGCAGCGAGGCCCTTGTTGGTCATATGGTTTCGGTTGGCCTCCTTCTGCTCAACAGACGAAATTATACGCCAGCTTGCACGGCGTGCGCCCACAGCATTTTTGTAGGCAACGCTGAGAAGGTTCCTTTCCTCAACTGTCAACTCATCGGCCTTTCCACCAGGGGCCGAATTGTTTTGGTCGAGGCAGTTCTCGACCAAATTCTTCATGGCCTCAGCCATCTCTGCACAATTCACAAGCAGCACAAACTTCAACATTCATAAATACATTATTGATAGATGCAAACCCGAAACCACACCCATGAGAAAAACAGACATCTTATGGAAAATCCATGCAAGATTCTGGCACAGCCGTCTTCATGCATGTCCACAAAATATCAAATAAGCAATTTGCAGCGACAGGTGCCATGGTGGATCACCGCGACAACAACCGAGCAACCGTCCTGATGTGTTTCCCACAACAAAGGAGGGCGGCACAACCCAAGGTGGGCACATGCACCCGATCGAAAGCATCTCGTTGCCTTACAAGACAAAACTCAGACTCGCTAGTAAGATGTGTTGAAGAGGAAGGAACCAGTAGATTGGCCATCCAAATGAAGGCGAAGGAGGACCCATAAAAATTAAAAAGATGCGATACTGCAAAGACTTGTCGGGTGGCATTTGGTACTTTTCAAAGCAAGAATAGCCATCGTCAATATATGGACTGAAGCAAAAATAGCGTGACGCTGCGGTAGCCCCCCTGTAACCACGGGGGGAAATGCAACAGAACTAGCACCATTCGTCTGGCCCCTTTAATCTTCATTTCCAAAAAAAGAGATGCATAAAATAGATAAACAAGAGCAAGGCCCAGCAAAACCAAAACGGCTGACCGCACCTGCGACCTATCACCCTACCATCTTAAGGAGGCACTACTGCGGAGGCACTCCCCTCGTTAAGGTGCCACCACAACAGAAAAGACAAATGAAATAATGAAATAAGCCGAGAAAAAAGCTTCCTATTGCGGTGTGAACACCCAGAAAAGAGCCAACCTACCGTCATAGCGCTCCGCCTGCTCAGCAAGCTTGGCTCGGTACACATGCTCCTCACGGATATTCTTGATGTCCTCAATCATTTTCAAGGAGAGACACCAGAATTAGAGCTCAGACACACAAAATTCGCCGTCAGAGGTAACTCTACAGGCTGAAAAATGCTTTATTCTGACCGAGCAACCCGACTGTTGGCACGCGCTTCACATCCGCACACTCCTGCTGCGGCCGCTGCACGCAGCAGCCTCCTGCCGCTGCCGCTGAACTATGTGAACAACAACACCCCGCATGTTGTCGGACTCGTAGAAATACCGCCTCTTTGTACTAAAGGGATAGTTGCATCTTTTATGCATCTCTTTGATTTTAATTACTCATCCTGACAACACACATGGTCACAACCCTACCCAATAACGCTCCTCCACCGACAAGGGGGTTGTTAGGCACAGTTCCATTCGGTGCATCCACGGGCTAGGATATATACCCAGCCTGTTTCTTTTTATAAAATTTATCACGCTTTAATACTTAAAGAGTTTTCGTCTGCTCTTAGGGATGCGCCGGCAGTTACGTCCATGCGCCCTTGGGAAAGTTTATTCCCTTTAAAATAGAGAGTTTAGTGGTACTTCATCTAAATCTGCTTTCTTTTCACCCTCTATAAATACTAATTGTTGTTTTACCTGTTTAGTTCAAGCGCCTTGTTGGCCAAGCAATCGCCTCTGATAGACAGCTATACGGTCTCAGGGCGCTACTGTAACAATCATAGTCTGTTTAAGGCTAGTTAACTACCAACACAAACAATAACATCAAAATAATTAATTCTTTAAAAAGAATTTCCTTTGTCCGGCTTGTCTCTTTGAGTCCAGGGCGATCTGCAGACAGCAACGCACCAACGGCATGCGGCCACGGTGCAGCTAGCCCCCACCTTGCCTGTGAGAAAGTCCTATATCTCTCTACTCAACAAGCTTAAAGCTTTATAAACTCCTGTAGGCCCGGGTTAAGGCTGCAGATTTTCTCTGTGTTCAACCCCCCAGGCAACGCAAACCCCAACGAGAATTCCCTTGCCACCCACTAGCTGTGAGAACTTTCCAATATTCACCAAATACTGCAAGGGGGGGCCCCGTGAGAACGTCGAAGTGTGAGGGATGGGGACCCCTTTTATCTCAAATGCTGCTGGCCGGCCTAGCTAGCCAGAACCCCCAACGAGAATTTGTGACTTGGAGTGCTAATGAAGTGTTTGAACATTCAAGCAGCCAAACCCTCAAAGCGATGGGTATAAAGGTCTGGCGCAGCAAAACTTGTGGTTAAGGGTTCTCCTTCACTCTGGCCACTGGTCCTCCCCGTGACAACTCGTTTTGCTCTGGAGGCACAAAGCCTCAAATTCGATGAATGCGTATTCCAGTAAATCATCATAAACAGAACTAACATTCATTTCTCAGGCCGTGGCTGCAGTAAGCCAAGATGTATGGACACCTCGTTCTACTTGTTCTTTCACAAAACCCAAGTTTGTTATTTTGTCTTTCGCACTGCTGGAAAGTTCTTTAGAAAAACCAACATTGTCTAAAGCAGAAGCTTTAGAGATGAGAAGATACTTGAACAAAGATATTTAAACAAATTAGTTTTGTCCGACACTTTAAGCTCAGGGTCTTCACAATTGGATCGAGCGCCCCGCGAGTGTCTTGAGGCCTTAAGCGAGGCGTGAGCCTTGGGCCTGAAATGGCAAAGGCCTTTTTGGCTTTAAGGCCCGCCGATCCTTATGCCATGATCTTTCTTAGTTACTCATTATAATCTCATAATAAACTTTCACAAGAGAATTGTTGTTTGGCATTTTATTATTATTTGTTTTATAATAACGCCACAGCCACGCTTCGCAACGCTGGGTGATAAGTACACATCTCGGATGTTTTCTTAACCTTATCTTTGGGCTTGTGAGGAAACCAGAAGAAACAAAACAATTTTATTTCATTAAATTGAGGAAGCCAGGAGCTTTAAAAAGAAGTATTCTTTCCAGTTTTGCTTGTTCAGCCCATAGAAAAGCTTGAACTTTTTATTAATTATTAATTTTAAATGTGATTTTTCTAAGGAAAAATAAAGTTCAGAAAGGACCTTTTGGATGTCCCACATTGCACTGCAGCTGCATGCATTTGGAGTATACAGAATAAATTTATTTATTTCTTAACACTCCTTTGAAACTCTACTGCTTCTCCGAAGGGCTCCTAGATCATCGTCATC